>KN728015.1:0-18124 GCA_000816745.1 Ancylostoma duodenale | reverse complement strand
GCCACGTAGCCTCGCGACTAACCGGCTGGGATGCCTCTTATGAGGGAGATCCGTGGAAACATTGAGATATGAGGATGTAATAACAGGAGGATGATTCGAAATGAGATTTCCGTTGGATAGATAGCTTATACAGAACACTCTCTGGAATTTGTGAGGGAATGGGTAGAACCCTCAACGCAATCTGGAAAGCCTTGAATAGTTCATTCCTGGAGGATATTCGCTCATCAGTGAGTTTCTCGAGAGCCACTTTTTGCTCTTCATGATTGAAGAAGCTAAGAAACGTGTAGAAACTAATTGCGACATGGTAGAATTAACATATTATATAAGACATAGGCCAATGAGTACCTCGAGATAGCTGAATTCACAACTGCACCGTTTTTCAACTCGTTCTGGCCGTAGCCTATAAAATCTTCGCCGAAGTCTGGAAGTGGAAAAGTCATATAAAATCAGTGAAGAAATCAGTTGTATAAAATACTAATCCAACAAAAAAATTCTCAGTTCCTAGTGGAAGTGGGATAAGGTTGTCGTTTCGGCTCGATTTTCCATTCAGTCGCGCTGATTATTGTTGATTGCGCTGGGGCAGATCGGTGAGCTGAATACGAGCTTTTTATACGCATCATACGAGAAAGAAAAAACAAACTCCTGTTCTAAATCCAGTCCGCATAAATATAAAACAGTAAAGAGCGTCGAAGTTGTGAAAGTTATTGTTCTTCGGATCGGAATGAGAGTTCAGCACCATCTTTTCTAGTGCCACCTAAACTTGATTATTAGTGACTTTTTACGTAATAATATCTCACACAATTTGCAACCTCTTTGAAGATAAGAAGTCCCTGTATTTCCCACGTTCTTGTCAGTTATTTTAAAGACAAAATCGCTTTTGCTGCTGGAGGTGAGCTCTTCGTAATTTCATGAATTCGAATGAGTCTCTCCACTTTTTCGCATCGTATTTCACTATAAACATCAAATCTAATCTCAGCTCCAGTGAACTAAATGTAGTTGGGCTACTGCTCACCAATAAATAGTTAGCTACTCCAGTAAGTTTCATTCCCATTTTACAGTCCTCCTGGTCAAGCAATCCCCTTGGAAAGAGGAGCAAAGGAAAATTCAAGCCAACCCATGATGCGTCGGTTGTCCGGTGAAACGAGCTCTATTCCTCAATCGGATAGTAACGTAGCGCCAATTAGGTTCATCAAAACACCGAATATGCTAAAATCATTTATGAAAATTAAAGAAGGCATGGTTTGCCATCATTTTCAACGATGTCCGATATAAATTTCTAAAAAAATTTTGGAAATCGAAGGCGTATCCCACATTGCTGAACGGCTCCTATTGCAACCCTACATAATTGGCAGCTATGTTGCAGCCTAGAAACATGTCGACAGCTAGTGTATCGTTTCTTCATGGGTAAGTATTCTTAGCAAAAAAAACCTGTACTATACTCGCTGGCGGGTATCTTCTAGTCGTGGCAGCCAAAAAATGGCGCGAACCATTTTCTCGCATAATGCTTAATTCTAGTGCAGCTCTCCTCAGTCATTGGTTCTTCAACTCGCGATTAGTCATTGAGTGCTTTTCTACATCTTTTGTTAGCTTATTTCACTAGAATCAATCAAAAGATAGAGTTGGAGCAACACAAAAGCTCTTTCGAGAATTGAAGGAATGTTACCTCGACCATCACAGGAAGTGCATGATATACGACCTGTTGTAGCAGTGAATCTGGTTCACAATCTTTCGCTACTCGTATCAAACCCACTCTATCGACCGGCCCAGTTTTGTGGCTTTCATACATCCTAGGAAACGTCATATTCCTTGGTGCTTACCATTTTTTGTCTGCACTTGTGTACAAGAGACCCAGCAAATATGAGGAAAACGAAACTACACCACTGCTTCCAGCATGTTCAGCTACGTGCAAGCCCTCCGAGAAATTTTCAGTTCTATACTGATGATTGTTTTGCTCGAATATTAGTCAAACCATTTTGCTTAAACTGAAGTCCTACAGTTGTTCAGACAACAGCGGAGAGAAATGTTATTTACGCCTGGATAATAAGCCATGCGAAAAACAAAATACATGGTAGATAAGGTCCCTCTTAATAATTCTTGCATCACACAGTACCGCCAATCTGCTTAGTCGGACTGCACCACCTATGATTCTAGGTTAGAGTATCCACAGACTTCGCTAGTTTAAAATGAATGAAAATGAACCGGCAATATAAGAGATAAGGATCGTGGAAATGATACGTTGCCACGCTACTTTGCCATGGATCGCTGCCGAACGAGCTCGTCGCCCGTACTCTCGAAGATGTGTTCGAAATGACCTGGCGATGTGAGTAATGGCGATAGTGGAAACGATGCCTATCGATTGCCACGCCCCTTTTATTATCACCCCTCTTTCGTCTGGGGTCTCCCCATTCACTTTATCCACGTGGCGACCGCCGGCGGTCGGCTGTCGTGGCAATCGCCACGATTGCCGGCGAAGTCTGGGGATACTCTTATGCAGCTTGACTCAGCAGAGGGCAGTACTGCGTGATGCAAAAATTACTAAGCGGAACTGTTTGTTTCAAAAAAAAACCGTGACGATAACAAATACCAAGGATGTAAACCCCTAGTACGGGAGAACACTCTAGAAACGTAGTATGTATTGTCCTGATAGGATTAAATATCCAGGGAAAAGTAAATACGTAATCCCAAACATCCGCTCTTGTGTGACTGATGCCTCTGAGCCGAGAAATAGTGGAAACGCAATTGAACAGATCCAGCGCGCTGCGGCCGTCGTCGGGGTAGGCACCACTTGACAAGCTCACACCTGTGCGATAGGTGGTGTCCAGTAGTTAGGAACGCTCAGATACAGATTAGACGACAAAATTGTAGTGATCTGGAACCATAACTATTCGATAAAAATCCTAGCAACTGACAACTTGCAATTCAATCGTAGTAATTGTAATAATTCCACCTACCTCAAGAGCAGGGTTGTTGTACTAGTTCTCTATGGAATCGTTTCACCATATGGCGCCCATGAGACGAATCAAACAATGCGCTTCTCAAATGGGATGGCAGCAAACTAAACACAAAAGTAGAAGTTTAAAATTTACGCGAAAATCTTAATTTCTTCACCTGCTTGTATTGCATACTCTTTCCACATTTTCAACCGACCTAGTTGTAGTAGGTTCATTAACGGAACTCTTCTTTTTGAAGCGGGATATCTTAGAACCAGACGATAGGACTATGAAAAGACAAAAATTGGAGAAAAAAACTATACTCTTTTCATTATCACCGAGCGTTTGGTTCGACCTTGTAAGCAACAGTTCACAGAGGAAATAATAGAAAGAAAAAGTGAAAGTGAATGTCCTCCATTTAATTTAACAGAAATAGTTCTAATATTCTTATCTTCGAGGTATTATTCCTGAGATGCTTCCACGGTGATGTATCCTGCGTGCCACGAAGTGATAGCCTTGCGAGCCTGCTTCAACCGGATTCTCAGAGGATGGAATGCTCACGTCTGAAACGGAAAGGCAAAGAGCAATGTGTGTGAGTAGATACAGATTGAGTCTTCTTGGGGTTCTTGTAGCGACTCTTGAGGCTCGTATGCATCGGTGTCGTAGTCAGATCAAGCATAGATCGAAAAAGCTGTAAATTATGGCTTAGATAAATCGTAATTCAAAACTATTACAGTCTTTCTCAAAAATTCTTGCCTCAAGCTGAACCGCCCGCCAGTTTAGCCACGTCACACCACGTATGATAATGCATAGGTGATGCGGCGCGGTTTAGAAGATAGGCGGTGAAGCGTGAGGCAAGCATTAGGTGCGTGCAAAAGTTCCGGGGCAGTTTCACCCAATTTTTCAAAACGCCATAGGTCGGGTACAAAGTCAACATTTTTGTTGAACCCAAAAAGCATTGGCACCAGTTCAATGTTGCCAACGCAGCACCTAAATATTTTTCCAGTAGCCTCAAATTTGACAGGTTTATACTTGAAAAGGCGGCTCACGTCGTTTTTGAGTAGGGCTTGTTCATTGGCAGTTTTACAGCGGATGAGATGATTTAGTAGCTTTAAGGAGGGAATTCCTGTTCGAGACAGGTCCAGAGAGTATATGGAACACATGAGCATTTCAAATCCCGAATGGTCCATTTTTTACAGGGTTGACACTGTAAAATGCTGATATCCGTAATCCCGAAGTAGCAGCGGACCACATATGCTTGCCTGTGTTTCCCTTATATTTGAGAGTTTTACCATAATTACTTTTGACAAAAGAGCGTATTCCTCATCAACAAAGGTGCATCTGTTTGGAAAGAAATTCGCAGCGGATTGCTCAAGTTGCTGACCAGAAAAGGACAAAAACTTTTTTGAAGGTGTAGCGATGGTTTGTGCCTTTTTTTGGGCAGGTCGCTGATATCTAGATCCTGAAACGACCTTTCCCTATTAACGTACATGAGCCACACTGCATTACCTATAAGAATCCTTGTGAGAAAATGATTGCTAGAGAATCAGTAGATCAAATGTATGCAGTGGTCTAGGTGGCGACACTAGTGTTCTTCGCTCAGCTTACACGAAATCCTTTACTCATCTTTCTCTTCTTATCGATTTTCTTCAAAAGACGGGACATACTTGTGTAATTACCTCATAATGTCCTGCACACCTTGTACTGGGTCTGATTCAACCTGTCCCTTTCGATCGCCTCTTTGAAGATCAAGTTGCTGACTAGCTCGCGGAGCATTTTTCATGCTCTCATTTCCGTCCAGATTTCACAAGAGCCCACGAGCACTCGGCATTTTGAAGAAGATACCCTGCGCGAACGAAAATTTGATACTATGGATTGCTCCCCTTGCAGATCTTCAGAATCTGATTTCATAAAGCAAAATTCCACAAATTTGCTGACTGTACCTAGCATTAGTATTATGGCTGAAATACAGCAACGCTGTGATTTGGATCCTAGCCAAAAGTTGAATAGGTAGCACAGGTTTCAGGCTACCAAATAAGAAAGGTTGCAAGATATGGAAACCGCAAGGAGCAGAACAACATCAAACGGTGAAAAACCACCAAGTGCAACGGAACTTATGCACGCACCTAATATTTTTGAGAAGGACTGTAGGTTGTCGCAAAATCGATGTCGGATTTCGACAATTGAGTTTGAATTGTCATAACTCGGCTGAAACTGAACTCTTTTCATCGATTTAGCACCCGTTTGAATCAGCGCATCTTCGCCATCCTTCTGCTAAATTTTGGTTTCATTGGGTTTGAAGCCAAGCCGTTCGGACCCAGAAACATCGGCAAGAGCCTTTTGAATTAACATATTTTTAGGACCTAGTCTTCCTCTCAAGGATGCATCCAACCGCTTGAATTTGTGGTCATCCGTAGTGGAACGGTCTGCTGAATAAGAAATATAAGGGACTTTTTTCAATTGGATAAAAGGAGAATAATGAGTTATTCTTCTGATAGTCGTTTCGAGCAACCCCGAGTAGCAGAATTTCCCCTATAGCTAGAGATCTAACAAAATCGTGAAATGATATGAGATTTGATTGAGTGTTGGTGTGTCGTTGTTTTATTCTGGTCCCCAAACGGAAACTATTAGGTTGTTGCGAAGTTAATTGCCGAAATGGACACACAAGTTCAAAATGTTGTAACTCGGCTCACACACAACTTTTAACACCCAATTAACACCCAATCAATCCGGCATATCCTCCCCGACAATTCAGCTATGGATGCATGCCTCTACATCAAAACTGAGGTTACAAGAATTTGCAGACTTTCGAAAGGCGATTTCAGCATACTCCAGATCAGCAGTCTGCTGCTGTTGCAGGTATGCATCTGGAGCTCGGAAAAATGATGCACAGTAGGGTAATGGTCTGAGGAATAAGGGCATTGAGTGAGAGCCTTGATGCCTTACTTCTTCAGTTTTGCCGCTGAATTTTGGAATGTGAGGTTTAACGTTTCCTTGAGCAGGGAAAAACCAGCATTTGTTCACCACTGCCAACCACATTTATAGCAGGTTTACGAACATCAACTCGAAATTACAACATTAAGGTTGTGTTGAAGGCTGCAGTGGATCACAGTTTCACGAAATTCCTGACACAACCTCTCCTAGTGTGAAGGTTTGATTTATGAAAACTTAGAGATGAGAGGACGTGTCTACCGGCATAATTTTGCGGTTCTTTTTATAGTACAGGAATAAGGCTCCGTCTACAGCTGTTACGGTATTTGGAAATGGGTAGTTTTGGGGGCGCAAAATTAAGTTAGAAAGGATGTCACGGCGGGTAAGACGCTAGTCGTCAGTCAGATTGTGGAGAGTTCACTCAGCTCGCACTTTTCTTGCTGTGTCGATTGAAGTCAAATGTTTTGCAACTGTAGTATAGTGAGGCCCCATCCCTGCCCTCAACGTCCAAATGGTTGGACCCGGTTTAGGTTCCACGATTGTTCTCAACGCTTGATGGTCAGGGAAAAACCTGTGGTCACGACCATGGTTGCTTTGGGTATCGAAATCGATGGAAGAAAAATTTGTGATTGAATAGCTCATTTGGAAGGCGACTCCAAGCCAAAACAAACACAAGAATATCGCATGCCTGCAATGAAGACTGATCGAGTTTGAAGTCATTAACCATAATCACTCGGAAATCCCGTTGGCTCATGATTCATACTTCATAGAAATCCTCAGGAAAGAGCCAGCCAAAACATTCGAGCAGCATTCGAAAGAGCAGGAAAAGCCCTATCAGCAGCTTACATAAATTGAAATTGTAGTGATCCTGCATATCCAGTCCTGCATAATGTGAAGCTTGAGGTTTATAATTTCAGGAGGTAATGCAGCTACTCATTGCTAATCTAGTAATATACTAGGATCCTCACTGCGCCTGCAAATTTTTAAAAGAAAAAATTTTTTACTCAAAAAGGTCTAAATATTCGATTCAGCACTACTCACATTCAACTACTATGTGACTTCCAGTGGTGGAATTTTCACTAAAATCTAACGTTTTCTAGCAAAGAGATTCATATCCAACGAAATTTCGACAAGTTGTTGCGGAATCCTGCCATATCCAGAGCTCAGCTGACATCACCTTGGAATTCACCTCCTTCGGCAGTTTTAGCCATTTTGGATCGTTTTCAAAAAACAGTTTTCTAATCATAGGCCTATCTCATTCATTCCGACTGTGGTGAAAACAACTGTCGGCCATTAACATGTCTGAACATGACAAAAGTGGCCAAAACACCTAAATTGAGGTAAAAATCAAAATTTACCATATTTTCGGACATAACTCGACGCGCTGAACAAGGTGATGTAGGTATTTTCCGTTTTCGATGGCTTGTTCTCGTGCACAGATGCACACACATGAACTGTCAATTAATAGATAGTATGATTATCTTCGCAGTCCTTCGGATTAATACTAGGTAATTTTGAGTTTCTTTCGTCTTACTGTTTACAACCATGAAAAACAAAAAAAAACACCGAAACAAAGAAAATCGAGAAAAAAAACGCATAAATTCTTCAAGCATGAAAATGAAGCGGAAAATAGGTATGCACAAAACCAAACGGGTTCGTAATTTACGTTTGAAAGTTACTTAAATATATTATTATGTAAAACTATAAATGCGCCTACCCTTTCTCATCTCTATCAAAGTGTTCTTGAAGTCATATGCTCAGCTGTCTAGCGGACTTTCAAGAGAAATCTAAACGTACACGAAAGGCTTGACAAAAGCCAATCTTTGATTTTTCTCGAAACTTTGAAAGACTGCCAACTGGAGTCACGGAAATGTAATGGAAGCCGCCATTAAACACATTCTTCTACGTAGTAGCTTAAATAACACGTACTTCGAAACAAATTTAGTAGGAATTTAGAGGGGCATATTAAGAGAGGATTTGCAGAAATCGTTGTATTGAAGCAAAAGAGAGCAACATCGTCAGGCTTTACACCCACGTGACCCACGTACTGAAGAAGACATTGTCTTCTTGATCAAACATAAAAGTAGTGGTCCGATGAGAGGGGCTAAATTCCAGATAGATGGTTACGGTAGATCCCTGCCTACGAGAATTGGGCCACCTAGGCCAGCCGCTTCGCCATGACTTTGTCAAAACAACTACTACTATTAGGTTAATGCAAAAAGAATGGCGCCACTTTTTTCAAGAACATATAATTCCGCTTAGACAAAGCATCACATCTAGGTATGGTAACATTCTTGTAGAGCAAAAGAAGTTCTTCTATTCTGACAGTATAAGATATGTTACCTGCAGTTAGAAGACGTGGAATAATTGAAAATCTCCAGAAAACTAGCGCTCAATTCTTGAAATTTCCTTGATTTTTCTGTCACACTTCAGGCAATACAGTCCAAAATAGCTTCTTTAAATTGAGTCATGATGTCAGTACTTGCTCCATATGTGAGCTCTGGTGCAACGGCTTCGCTGTAGGAGGAATGTGAATGAGCAGTTTTTGAAGCATTTTCTTTGCTATTTCTGAGATTCTTGCTGGAAGGCTCACCCCAACCTGCTTCCCAGAAAGCGCGCTTTCAAACAACACCTATTGCTGTATTGGCCTCGAAGATCCGCGAACTGTCTGCAGGAAAACGCTTGAGACGCTCAAAAGCCCATTTTCTGCAACTTAAATTTCGGCCAAAATTTGCTTCCGAGAGCTGACTTGAACATTGTTCATTGAAATGGGAAACTTTTGTGTAGTCATCATATTCTTCAAGAAGATTGTAGTATTTCTACCACTTTTCCCAGCTCCAGAAACTCTTGCTCAGGAGGGAAAAATTCGCCAAACATGACGATATGAAGACGAAATTCTTCTTGTTATTGGCTTTGCTGCACCACGCGATATGGACGTTCGTTGTCAGGGACCTACTCATACGATAAGCAGTGGTCGCTGGTGAACAAACTAAAGTCCTTACGCGCAATCGGCGGAAAATTTTCGAGCGCCTCCAGCATGCGCGGCCCTCTTGCGGTAGCGGTCCCCTTCATTCGTCAGATGTTTAGCCCAAATGAGTGTTTTTCTTTCATTTTTTTTTTCTTTAGTTAAAGTTTGTTTGAAGGTGTGAGGCCTATGGCTGACCGGTATCGACCGGACGGCCCCAGAAGAGGGCCGCGCCACGCACGCACCGCATGCTAGGCGCGCTCAAAAATTTTCCGCCGATTGCGCGTAAGGACTATACCTTTATGGTTTGCCGGAGTTATCGTTTATTAAAGTTGCGAAAGAAAATAGAGTCAACGCGAAAAAGCGCCATTTCTTTTGCATCAACCTAATAGAAATTTCCACACCCGTCCGAAGGCGAGGGAAAACGCCCACCGTAAAACTGAAAAAATAATATGGGAAGTCTTGTCTTGTCAGCCATGTAGCCAAGGCTCGCCTCCATCGTACCACTAATTGGTTCTGGCTACAAAGCTTTTCTCGAGAAGAAAAAATGCAAAACCGCGAAAAAAGTGGATGGTTCGGGTAATGTTCCGACCCAAAGTGCAGTGTCTCCTCCAAGAAGGTACCTCATATTCTGCATGAACGATGAGGAAGGATGGTCGAAATTAACCATTCACAAAAGTTTGAAGTTTCATTGGACTGCTCTTCTGTTGTTGTTTGGAATAAATTTTGTCCCGCGCAAAAACGCTTATCCATAGTTTTATGCCCTGATACATCATCAATTACAAAACAAAAAAGACCGATAGAACTTAAACTATACGACTGGAAAAAGGTGGAAGAAAGGGAAAACTGAGAAAACTATCAAAAGCAGATATACCAAGAAAATTATATAATAGGGAATAAGAAAAATAACGGCATACTAGCGCCGCCATTCCAGCTATCGTCTCAATAATCGCTTACGCTTTCTTGCTGGTATTCGCATCAATCATGTTGAGAATATCGTCGACAGAGATGTAATGGCGTCTGTTCAAACTCTTATCCATGTAACCCTGTAGAATGGAAAGTTTCCAGTCGTTTGTTCAATCATTCTTTCGATCGGTAGTTACCTCCAGAACCTGGTATCAAAAAAAGTCCCGTTATCGTTCCTAAGTTGAGATCTGGTGAATTTCCCAGCGTTGATAGGCCCGCGCGTAGGAAGTAACCTCGTACACTTAATAGAAATAGCCAACATAACTGATAGACATCAACAATCTAACCCAATACTTCATATTACCTGGAATCCATCCATGTTTCCTCTCAGGTTAGAAACTTCGTGTGTCGGTTGCGTGTCCTGACCGTTTCTGATGAGCGATTCTCTTTTCCTCTTCACAGGCTAAATTTGCGGAATATGCAACCTTGATGCGTGTTCACAACATGAAATTAGTAAACCTTTCAACGACTGGCTGCTCATATTCCACGTCATTGTTACTGGATGAGATTCCAATCCAACCTGTAACGCGATGCATTAAAGTCAGTGTCTCACCCATTTCCGCATGTTGGGAAGCACAACAGATCCTTGATCTCTTCACCCTGCCTTCGAGACAAACCTTAAACGAAGAGGCAGGAATCAGTGTGTCGAAGAAATCTATAATCTGCTCATATTTTAAACATGAAAACGAAATGAGGGGGGAGCGAGAATGGGTGGCCAAATTTTCGAAATTACTGAATACTCTACAAATAGAAATTTTGTTAGTTTATTTTTAATTTCTCATTTTTATCATTGTTTTTAATATAATTTTCATTTATTATTTATTATTATAATTAATATTTTAATTAATTTTATTTTCATTCTGGGCCCCCGGGATCCCCGAAGCAGGAGAGACCCCACTTTTTTCGCACACCTCCTTCCGGCCCACTTTCTGCGTCCGCCTCTTGTACCTGGTTTTGAACAATTTATGAATCAACACATATGAAAACGTTTCTTGCGCACTTTCCTGGCGATGGGAAACTCTCGGGTACGAGAAGTTAAATGATTTCGCTTTTCACTGGGTGGGCCAAATAAACGGTAAAGCAACACAGAAAAGTGTACATAGAAGTTAGATTTACAGTCTTTCTCACAAATTCTTGCCTCATGATGAATCGCCCGTCAGCTTAGCTACGTCACATCACGTATGATAATGCATGGGTGATGCGGCGCGGCTTAGCAGATGGTCGGTGAAGCGTGAGGCAAGAATTTTTGAGAAGGACTGTACATGTAATTTGAAATATAGTTGTAGGATTTATGTTTACTGGGTCATATTTGACCTACATCAATCCTTCACCACTGGATATCCCACCTTACACGCAGGGCCTAAAATGCTCAGTGCAGCCTCTGACCTCGGCGCGTAGGTGGTTCAGGTTGAAGTCATCCAATATTTTTTAAAGTGCTTGCTCAACTAATCCAAATTCCGGAGAGGTTGTGAACAAGCTCTGGTCTCATATATCACCAGAAATCTACTCACTCCACTGATTGAGACCCTACCAAAAGGGTGGTCTGTCGATGAAACCAATAGGACCTAAGACTTTTTTTTGGCTGAGTCTCAAGTCTCAAGTTAAACATGACCTGTGGGCCGCCTCACTGTTCTCGTGTAACGTTGCGAAAGGATATCTCAACTGAGTTTAATTTCAAGGCAAAAAAACTTCCACCAGAAGTGAAACGAGTGTTTTTACCGTATTTTTGGCCCACCGCGTGTAAATGATACATTTAACTGTGATAAGGGCCCCATGCGAGATTAATAGCCACGCCTGGTTTCGTAGCAGCAAAAATGGCTCACTTACCTTTTACCAATCTACCTCCTACAACACGTAGTTCCGTGGACAGAGACTGCACTTGATGTAGTCAACCAGTGGATGCTACGATGTTTACAATCGCTATCATTGCATCTTTGCAATGCAACTGAGATCTAGTCACTGAATCGAGAAGAATATCAATCTCACGAGAATCTGTGCGAAACAACTTCACAACAAAACATAGTTCGCTGTAAGAACGTTTGAACATAAATTGTATTTACCAAAGCAGACATCTAGCTTATCGCCCAAGAATACTACACAAATTTCGTCTGATGTTCGCTACCTTTGTTTACAACATAGATCTATGTAGTCACTGAATTGAGAAGAATATCAATCTCACTAGAATCTGTGTGAAACAATAGATGTTCCCTCCGTACTCGTGCTTCCTGAACGCAACGGCTTACGCAGGACTACCAAATTATTCTACATGCTCGCTTCGCTCGCATCAATTTATCTGTCGTCTAAAGGGGCTTGCACACTTTTGCAGCAGCGGAGGCAGAATTTGGTGCTCGGCAAAAGTTGTCGCCCGGCGACAAAATACCCCAATGCCATTTCTCCCCGCACGCCGCTGGATGCCGCCGCGGCAAAAAATATGCAAGGTTTTGTGACCGAATTCCTGTCGCGACGACACCTCCGCGACGTCGCTGGCCAACGTTTAGTCATGGGCGACTGCCGAAGCGGCAAAAATCTGCAAGCCCCTTAGGCGAATCTATAACATTTACACTGGCGCTATACTCCTCGAGGAGTATAGCGCCAGTGTTAGAAACAGAGAAGCGACTGCATGACGCCATCATGGGCCATCACACGATACAGTTGACTTGACATTGTTCTGAAGGACCCTGAACTTGGGCGTTGCATATCCTCCGAGGAATGAAAACGCACCACATTCGCCGCAGCGAACCTCCCTTGGTCCCACATGATGCTCTTGTGGTGCACTAACTAACATCTCATCCATATCTCCCATACCCTGCTCCTCAGGTATGTCTCGCTTTCTCTTTACGCCTGTTTTCATTCCTCTCTTGCCTCCCTCCATCTGTTTCCAAACTTCTTTGTATCCTCATAAGTGCCGCACATCTCTCCCTTTCATCCATATCTTCCTTTCGTTGCCTCCACCTTTCCACGACATATGACCTCATCTGCTCTGTTTCCTTTTGCGACTCTAAGTGTATCTTCACCTTCATCCTCACTGCATTAGCATCCCTCCTTTCCTAATTCATCATTTCCTTCTTGCTCTCATTCATTCCGCACTCTCCCTCCATCTCGTTCACCTCTCCTCCGCCGCCTCCGCTGCCCGTAGTTCCCAAAAGGGGCTTGCAGACTTTTGCCGCAGCGGCGCCGCCGCCGCCGCTGCAAAAGTTGCCGCCCGGCGACAAAATACCCCACTACAATTCCTTGGCGCGCGCCGCTAGGCGACATCGCTGGACGCCGCTGTGGCAAGAAAAAGTAAGCAAGCTCTTGTCGCCGGATCCTTGCCGCGGCGCCGAGCCTATGCTTGACCATGGGCTGTGTCGCCGCGGCAAAAGTCTGCAGGTCCCTTAAGCTTCTTCGTCGGTCCACCGCCCGTTCGTTCCATTATCACGCCCAAAACTGATGCCACGGCTCCGAATTTTCTTTATAAACTCCTTCGGGTTACACAGGTAAGGACGCTTTGTTCTCGTACCCATGTCTACCACGAACAGACGTGTCGGGACCCGTCTATCCTCCTTTTCGCAAAGTAGCCTAGCCCTTGTTTTCCACGACCTAGCAGACGAAAATGTGTTTTTTTTTCTCAGTTTTTGTTGTTCTAACGGTGTCTCTCTCACAATCACTCTCACTTGCTCATGCTTTCTTAAAATTGTGATACATAGATATAGATTAGAATTGTAATATATAGAACAATGATTATGCTTTATAGAAAGTTCAGTCGGCACAGTTGGCATGCAGAACCAACAGTTTCCACTCTCCGTATCGCGCGATCATTGCAAAAGGTGTCCCCTTGAGTGGCAATGCCTCCCTCCCTTACGCTTTCTGGAAACGCAGTGAATTCTATGAAATTGTGACCGATTACTACTATGGAAGTTTCACCAACGTTCAAAAAACATCGCCATATTCTGGAGTAGCTTTTTCAAGCAGATAGCAGCTATGTTGAATAGGAAGCAAAGCTATCACATGGTAAGAGATTCACTTCAGAGTTTTTTTTTTTGTTTGAGAGCATCAGAATTGTGTCATGAACAAACTTAGTTGTGAGAAAAAATCTACAAGTTGAATCTCATGTCTTCTTAGAAATGCGGCTGAATACCATTTCAACCAGGCTGATGGTGAGTCAACATGACTAATTTAGCATTATGTTGAGCACGAGATACATTGCGCAAAATTGGAAAGACTGGGAAGAATTCGAGAAATTGTTTGGCACTGGCCTGAAGAACCATCAAGGACTCTTCTCAAAGTATCGCTCCAAAAGCTGACGAGACATTGGAACATTGACGCACTTGAACTTTTTGCCAAGGTTAAAATTGTGAAGCTATGTTTGCGTCAAACTTCGCACGTTTGTTTTCCTCGATTCAGGTTGCGCTGGGAAAAATTACGTCATATTATCCCAGCAGAAAAAATGACACAACGTTCCAGAAGTTTGCACAAATGTAACTTCACCTGCTGCAGCGAATCTGCACATTTCATTCCCTTAACACAAATGAGCATCTTTTACACTGGCGCTATACTCCTCGAGGAGTATAGCACCTTGCGTCGCCGGCGACGGCGGTCGCTGTCGCCAATATTGGCGACGGCGACTCAAGGTGCTACACTCCTCGAAGAGTATAGCGCCAGTGTTAAGGTGATCAAATGATCAAATTTTCTTTTGTAGGTTATCGATTCTCCTAGTGAAACGGGGTATTCTGGTTGCCTCAATGAAGGATCTGCCAGGAACGAAGCACTTGAAAGCCCGCATTCAAACATCGTAAGACTGCTGTTAAATTGGGAACCTACTCCAACGACAGAATTTCAGAAGTAACTTTACTATGTCAAACTTTGACAAAGATGTTATTGGATTTGGAATCTCAGGAACGGTGTTGTTTCCTTCGAAATTTCCTCCAGTTGACCTGTTAACTCTCATGTCCAATGTATAGAAAATGTAGTGTTTTCTGTTGGTGTGTTCTAAGTTCTATTCTAGGTTTTTCGTAAGCTTCGGAGCAACTACAGAAGATTGTGCTGCAGTCTCGACGCAGCTTACCGAAAAACGTCTTTTATATAGAAGAGAGTTATTCAGAGCCTTTCAAATGGCGTTATGATTCGTTCGTATGGTCATGAAAAGGGTCGTTGGATATCTATCAATGCGAGCTTTTGCCATTCTTACCCATTTACCTTTGAAAAGACTCGTGATCGAAGGCGGAGGAAAGCGTAATTCCTTCTAAAGAAAGTGCGAAAGAGATGTTATTTTGTTAATTTCACTTTTTTGCGTTTGGCCCTGTTTTTATGCGAGTACAAGTGTACATTATGTTATGCAATAAATCCGATTGATTCTCAGTTTGCTTCTTCCTCAACCTGGCAGTGGTGAGATGCTGTGTCGTTTACTAAACAGAGCATTTATGCCGAACAGAGCAACCATCTACATGCGAGCGGCTCCTGATTACCGTGCGAGCAGATTCCGTTTACCGTGCGCGCGGCCTTTGTTCCGGTAAAAAAAACAGATAAATATTAGGTTGATGCAACAGATTTTTCGTTTTCTTTCTCGTCCACATTATTTTTCCCCAACTTTATCGACCTTCACAAGCAGTATAATTTCTATGATTAATAGAGACTACTACTTACTTTATGAGCGCGTCCCTGCCGCCCTCTGTCCAGAATACGAGGAAATGCAAAGCTGAAAAATCAGAGACTGCTGTTTTTGAGTCGGTATGTTTGGCGATTTTTTTTCTTGCGTGGCAAGAGCTTCTGAAACTTGCGAAGGTAGCACCCATATTGCAAAGTTGCTGAGGAAAGTGACGAGTGGTTAACCATTTCACAGCAAACCTATCGACATTTAACACGTTTGCGACATTGCCGTAAACGTGAATTTGGCTGATTTTGGCCGCTCCGATAATGGGACTTTTCGCATCTTAGGCGTTTCTCTATTGAAACATCTTGACCTTTTCGGACCAAATGACAGCTATGGGTTATGACTAATGTACTGCTTCGAAATAGCCGCAGATTGGATCATCGAGGAAGAATTCGATAAAATGCAAAGAAAATGGTATAAAAAATGTTCGTCTACGTTTTTCTACAAAGGAAGCCGTCAAGCCAAAGCTCGACAGTGAAATTGGTAGTGGTCTCTAAGGTGAACGAGAGGAATGTGTTCAATTGTAGTCTTATTGGAGAATCACGCGAAAAACGAAAATTTGAAAATGCGATGATTGCGAGTCCTCAAACATTTCCGTGCTCCTAACCGCCATGGACACCATATACACCAATAGCAAGGCAGAGCAGGTATTGCACTACAAGTTCGTTACCATATCCAGCTGTTACATGACATCGCGGGAGAATTAAAGAGTTTTGGAAGAAAAACCTTAAAACTGAGTTTTGGAAGAAAGACCTTAAAGGGACACGAAGAGCATCCTATCTTTCTTCGAAGGACCTTGTGAAGAAGTCTGACCGTTGGATCTGTGGTCTTCCTGTTGTGCGCTTGACGTTCCGTGGAGTTCAGTCTCTGACGGCTCTTGTCCAACGGTTGTCGTTAACAAGCTACACGTGTCCGGCCCACCTGGTGTTACTTAACTCGCCGTAAGCGGCATTTTAACGCTCACTTGCGTGAAGAAGTTTTTTCTTAGTGTCACCCTCTCGATGGGGCGTTCTAGACGCTAACCGCGTTCCCATCCTGCGTGCGCAGCGCCCAGGTTTCTGAGGCGTACGTCAAAGCAGGGAGAACAGTTGTGAAGAGGTGGGCACACAGTCTGGGCCCGTAGTAATCTACCCCGCAAGTTGGCATCAAAGTTGCCACCATGACGGCAGCACTTCCTACAAGGTGGCAATTCTGGATGTCAACTAGGCATGAGGTGCGATAGTCCGATGTGTTTGCAAAAATCCTGCTTCTCACAATATTGAACCTTCGAAAAAATACCTAAAAAAAGAATTTGTGCACATCTTGAAGAGCATTCAATTATCTCAGAATTTCAACATGGATTTCGAAAAGGAAAATCCACTGTGACTGCAATGTTACAGTCCCTGGATGACTGGACTATATCCTTAGACAAAGGCGAATGTATTGACGCCGTGTATCTTGATTTCGCCAAAGCTTTTGATCGTGTATGCCACAAAAGACTTATCATCAAGTTACAACAGGATGGAATCCACCAACGCATTGTGGCATGGATAGAAGCATTCCTTACACAAAGAACCTTTGTCGTGCGCGTAAATTCATGTCTTTCTAGACCTCGGCATGCTACCAGCGGAGTTCCACGGGGTGGAGTGCTTTCACCAGTACTCTTGAACATTTACACGTATGACTTACCCTCAGCTATCATTTCAAAAGTTAGTGCATTCGCAGACGACATCAAAATCTACTATGCGAATAAAAAATCAGCAGATTCCCAGGTATTACAAAGGGCTGTTGAAATAGCTGACCAATGGTTACAAATGTGGCATCTCCCTCTGTCCAGAGAAAAAACAAAGGTCATTCATCTGGGATCTAAAAACCGATTCCCGTCATACAAAATTGTTGGTGTGCCAATCCAAAGTGTTGAACAAGTACGAGATCTCGGTTTTCTCATAACAAAAGATTTAAGCTTCGACTTGCACTGTGAAGAAATCTCTTGCAAAGCTTCCAAGATAGTGTACTGCCTTTCCAAAGCTCTCTCTACCAAGAAAAGTTAAACCCTGATTAAAGCCTATAAGACCTACGTCCGTCCTATTTTAGAATATGGCACGGCAGTGTTCAATCCGCACAAAATTACTTATGTGAACAAATTGGAATGCGTACAGAATAGTTTTACTACGAAACTAACGACGCGAACTCGTGGATTCAATTATAATCAGATTCCCTCAGCCGCTGAAAGGAATGACTTACTCGACTTACGTTCTTTATCTTATCAGAGGCGAAAATTTGATCTTATGCTGTTTCATGGAATCTTAACAGGCAAATGCGGCGTGAGACCTGAGCTCGTCTGCACCGCAAGGGAATCAGTCACTAGAGGAAAAATATCAAACATTATGTGCAACGAGCCAAGCATAACATCAGATATTACTTTTTTGCCAACAGAGCAGGTTCCGAATATCTTAAAATTAGCAACAGGAATGCTTTGCCTGACGGTGTTAACGCATTGAGCAAAATTATAGACTTATATCTGGTTCTGTAGAAGACACGTTGTGCGATACCAAATTGTTGAACAGGTCCAGTGTACTTGTAATAACATGCCCTCATTCTGTTTTATATTGTATTATAGCTGTATTTTATATGGTATTAGATTTCCCTCACATGACTTATTCATGTAACAACCATAACATATTGAACACAACTGCACCATGGCACCAAGCAAGAGACTAAACC
>KN728014.1:2514-13475 GCA_000816745.1 Ancylostoma duodenale | reverse complement strand
AAGACAGTCACATAAGCTGGGCTGAAGTTGCTCAAGTTGGACAGAAGAGAGAAGTTTAGTTAAGCATACCCCAAAACGGCAATTATTTTCGCAACAACCTAATATTACTCGAGCCTTCTCACGCGCAGCTAACGTGACTCATTACCTGATATCTGAAGGAATGAGTTAAGGAGTTCTGGGAGAAACTAGAGTTTATCTGATGAAAATCTTTTAAATACTCCTCTACCCGGCCTTGTAGTGTAGTATGAAAAATGAGCCTTACAGGTGGTTCAGAAAAGAGTCAGTATTTATGCCTTCAGAGACCGACTGTAGGTTGTGCGGTTGTGCACTATCAAACATACTTGGTATTGATTGGAAACGACCGTATCCCGGTCCACGATCCTTCTACCAGTACGAACTACCTGTTGGATGGACCATATAATGTCACTACTATAGAAGGAAGACAGTGGAGCATACAAATGGTGAATTTGTTCACTACGGATTAGGTTGGCCGTACAAGCACTGGTAACTGTTGTCTGTCCGTACAACGTTCTGGATGGGAAAAGAATCGCTTGGAGACTACTTCTCTTGCAGGCGAAGGAGAACGACCTGCTTCCCTGTCATGATTGAACCACTGGAATGGGAACCTTACCTTATTCGGGGAGTGAATACAGAACCGCTTGTTTACTGTTTTTTTTTCACTTTTTGGAACTGCATGTGGTAAGTAAACAGGTAAATATCAGTTAGTGAATCAAAGCAGGGTATGCAATTGTCAGTAGAAAAAAAAACTCAGTAACAAAAAAACCAACCTCCAACAACGACGATTTGAAACATTCCTATTGCTTGCCACGTTGGATCGTCTGCTGTGGGATTTTGCCCATGAAACTGTGACAATGACGGTCTGCTCCTTGCAACGTTCTATCGCGTGCAGATTAGAAAAACATATTTTTGCAGGGATCAGTAGTGAGTGTTCTAAGTACCAGACATTGTGATTGATGCGACCTATTTGAACAAGGAACTAGCGAAGCGACGCGTGAACGTCTCACGGGCATTATTTCTGAAGAAATAGCTGTGAAAAATAGATCGATTGCCCTTGAGATTGGTTGTCCTCGTTTGGTCCCCCGTATTCTTGTTGCTTCTTGCAAAAGATGCCTCAACAGAGCCGAACCAACAAACGGCTAGTAGAAGGGGGAATCTTTGACGCGACATTGTCAACATCTGCACAATCCAGTCTAAAGAATATTGACCGCAAAGGGTTCAGAATTTTTCGAGTACATGCATGATGTCAGTTTTAACAAGCTTCCTCTTCGAGCTTCTCTCAAATTTCTACCTGAAAAGGTTAGGCGCGTTATACGTGTCGGAAGGCGCGGCCAACATCCGTGATTGGCCGAGCCTCCCACCTCCTCCCGCCCCGAAACGACATCTCGTACGCTAACAACGCAAAATTACACAGCTAGCACGTCACGACTATTATGTGCTGTGTAAGTTTGAGTCGTGGCGTACGAGATATGATTTTTGGGGTGGGAGAAGGCGGGAGTCTTGGCCAATCGCAGGCATCGGTCACGCCCCCTCCACCCCGTCAGGTACATGGTAAAGAATACCATTACTCGTCGAGTAAAAAAGTGGTAGTCCACTCGTCACAAGGCGGAAGTATACTTTTTGAAATAGGTGATAAGTAATCTAGCAATGTCATGGGTGGAGAGGAATTACTTACCTCTTTGAAAGGACGCAGCTTCCTTTCAGAATAGTTTACTTGTATGAGGCATGTATGATTTTTAAGCATTGATAAAAGTGTTACGGTAAAATTACCGAATTCAAAAAAAAGTATCAAAATCTGGAGTTCTGGAACCAAAAATCTTACTAAGACCGCCCCTCATGTGGATTTTAATGAATGAAAAAAATCAATGAACGCGTGAATGAATGAATGAATGAACGAATGAATGAATGAATGAGTGAATGGATGAATGAATGAATGATGAGTTTGCGCTTTTCATGCTCCTGTATATCTCTCGACATACGGACAAAATATATTACTTTTTCCTTGCTTGGTCAGTTCGAAGCAGTTGAAGAACTTCCATAATTTTTTTTTGTAATTTGAATACAGCTGAAAAAGAATTATGTAACTCCAAATCGATTACGTACTCTACTTGGCTGCTGTTATCGTTATGGTGGCAGTATACCTTTATACGTGAAAGCAGTTACCGTTCTAATGAATTTCTTCTACATATAACGAGAAGAAAACTACAAATTTTTCTTCTTTTATTGATTACTAGACGGCATACCCGGCTTCGCTCGGGAGTTTTATTTTGGTGAGTACCAATGGGTTTTGTAGTTGAATACGACTGCTTATAACTGTTTATTGGGTACAGTTAATGTCCTCGTCAGTTCACGCCACGAAGGGTTCCCTGAGTTGGACTACAGCCACTGACGACAGTAGAGCAAGACGATCCTAGATCTGAGCATCCAGGGCCTTTTATGCAAAAGGTGTGGGCGGAGTTGCCCTAGATGCTCATATCTTTACAACAGATACCTACTTCAAAGTAATAACCGCCAGGGGTATCTATACAAGTGCTATCGTAATGTGGCCTGGCGGTTTACAAGTACGTATCGTAAACAACGGTATCTGTCCATGACAGAATAATACATTTCCAGGACGAAAGTAGACTAACTAAAAAAGGTTGATAGTTATTTGGAAGAATAAGTATCGACATTTATTGTCCCGTGCTTCTTACACTGATGTGGATAATTAATGATACTAATATATTCATCCGAAGATCTCATCATTTCGGTGATCGCCATGTTAAATAATCTGGGCAACCTTTTTTTTTTTCACCCCACGAAGGAGAGGAAGTCTATAAAGCAACCAAATCGAGAATTTCGTGCAAAATGGTTGCCATATTCGTGTTCAGTGTATTCGAGAACCCGTTTAAGGACGATCTCACCCAACCCTTTGACAGAAATGGGAAAATTTTATAAAATCAATAAATCGATAATTTGGCGGAAAATGGTTGTCATATTCGTGTCCAGCGTATTCGAGAGCCCTGTTCAGGATGATCTTACTCAATCCTGTGATAGAAATGAAGAAATTCGATAAAATCAATAAATCGATATTTTGGCCCAAAGTGGTTGTCATATTAGTGTTCAGCGTATTGCAGAACCCCAGTATACCTGTCCTTACTGACTCCCACGCAAAAGTAGATAAAAATCAATAAAATCGATAAATCGATAAATTAGCGCTAAACGGTTGTCATGTTAGTGCTCAGAGCATATTCGAGAACCCTAGTAGGCATGTTCTCGCCAGTCCATGGGCGAAAATAGCGAAAAATCGATAAAATCAATACAATCGATAAACCGATCGATAACGTTTGGTGGATAGTAGCCTGAAACCTCCGCCGGCCCATAAGGGATCTGTGTGCAAAGTTTGGTCCCGATCGGTTAATCCTTCGCGATTTCTATTCGGAACATACACACATACATACATACAAACATACATACATACATACAAACTTTCACTTTTATATATACAGATGTAGACTTACACCATGGTTCAGAAAATTTGTGTGGGTCTAAGCTGATTGCGATTGCATTTTTCTTAGGCTTCAGAGACCTGCTTCACATTTGTTCTTCTTTGAGAGCAAGTGTTCCTAACTCTGTCGTTAGCTCCGATTGTAGGCATGGCGTACTGAACTACTGAATAATTGGATACACTATGTCCCGATTCGGTGATTTTTCAATAAACTTATGCCTTTGTTATCTATTCTAAAGTCTTTTCTTGAAAGAACACTTTGTGCATACAGCAGGTAGCGTGGAGGCAAATCTGAAAAACGGGGTAGTGCTGCTGCTAACAGTGGTAGTCCCTCTGTTTTTTTTTTCTACCCGCGCCGATTTTTTCTTGCCTGTATTGTCCTTTTTCCTTCAATTATAGCACAATAGATGAGTAGGCAAGCTAAGAAATAAGTAAATAAACAGCAAATAATTCAGTTAATGTTAGGTTGAAGCATGGGGTGAGCAAACTCTAGACGAGGATTTTTTTTTGGTTTTTGTTTGAAATCCATCATTAATAAAGTGCAAGTGGGGGAACTGCCACAAACTGACGCACCATAGTTAGCTCATGCTCCGCAAGACCTTCTAGGCACGGGAGACTGTCTAAAAACAGCAATCGCTTCACCATTGTCAGGGTCTCATTGGGTGAGAGTGTAAGGCCAAGTAAGTATGGTGGTGGCTGTTCTCGACAGATCTGTGCACATAACTGTGAAGCTTGTTTATACTTAATGGGTGTTCATGGTGTCGCTGCAACGGCTACTACATGAGAGACGTAACAGGTATCGAAGCTAAGTGGATTGTAGGCCAAAACTGCTGGAAGAAGAAGGAAAAAGCGGTAAATCTTAATCCACGACATCAATGCACGACATCGCAGCAAGGCCACTTTGGCCCACGATTTCCTAAGGGAAAAAGTATAAACAGCGCGTGGTGCCTCAGAACATTACATCGCGAGGATAAACGCCAATTGTCATAACGCGAATGTAGTACTTCCATATGGACTCAACCGCTTTTGAACACTTTGCCTGTCGCGAAAGTCCCGCTGCGACGAAGTACAAACACAGTCGAGTACCTAATGAACGACGTACACAGATCCTTTAAAGGTAATATCCAAGAGAAATTTTGAATTCAGATTCTAACATATCCTGGGTTGTTCAAGTACGCTTAGAGAAGATCTCACGACGAAATATTCCAGAAGTGCAGAGAAGCGAATTTTAAAATGTCGAACTATGGAGAAATTGCGTTCCTCTCCTTGTCGTACGTTTGAACAGGATCTCTTGATTTTTAAAGGGAATGCAAACAAACAAATTGATTTGCCAACATTCCAATATTACTCGTTCAACAAAAATAACTCCTAGAACATCTGGGGGGAGCATGAGCTTCACTGACGCCAGTTTGTAGATTTTTGCTCATCAATATGTTTGTATACTCCTCCCCATTAGGCCACCATAGTGCCAGAATTTTATCACGATTAGAAGCGAATAATATAAGCTTGTTTCCTCTCTCGTTCAGTTTTCTTTCATGCTGTTGAGTCCGTCTTTCTTCGAGGAAAATTTCGGATAATCACATGATTTAACCTTCAGCATATACAGAGGTTTGGTCACTGTATAGGAACACATGACTCAGTACATCTGCTTTTTCTCATTTTCATTTCCAAAACTTCTCTTCTCAAGTACTCTCAACATTCATAAAATTTCAATTCATCGCATAGTTTTTGGTTGTTAAAAACCATCCAAGAGCTTTCGGGAAATCACTTGGTTCCCTACCAGCTGATATTTTGTGTTTGAGCAAATTCAGTGGAGTGATATTGCTTCACAGTTAGGTGGTGTGTGTGTGCAAATTTCTGCTTCAGCACGGACAGGTGTGTGGATTTTGAAATTTACAAAAATTATCGAATTTTGCAGCACATTTGCTTCCTCCTAGATCACAGCGGCAATCTCAAGTCTCTTTTCATCACCTTTGGTGAATTTTTGGTTTGCAAAGCCTCGACAACTAAGAGGACAGCGTTACACTTTCTGGAAGAGACTGTACGCTGCAGCAAAGCTGTGGAGTCAGGCTACAGTTTTGCTGCAGCTTACAGTCTCTCCCAGTAAGCGTGAGCATTTTGCCCGGGTTCAGCCTTACTGTTGAATCCTCATGTCGTGCATTTCAGCGCATGAGGAGTGGACCGTGAACGCTCATCGCCTTCTTCGCGCAGCATTTATCACAATGTGGCTGGTAATTTTTCGGGTGACGGTCGGCGCGGCGGCGGCGGCGGCCGCGCGCCAGCCGACGGGCGGTTTTTGAACCGAAATTTCGATGGAAAATCGTCCGAAAGACCTTCAAAACGGTTTGTGCCTGCGCGTTTTTTCCAGCCCAGCCCGCTCCGTCGAGTCGCATCGATTCTCACAAATTCGGTGAAGAAATGCGGGTAGGAGACGAGGGGTGCCAGGGTTTTCTGGTGATATTTCTGACGATGTGGGTCTCATGGTGCTTATGCACCATCAAATTTTCATCTGTGAAGTCACCCTGTCTGCGAATTCATACCTCTTTGAGTCATAAAATTGAATTTTATTGGATGTTTGCTGGCCTAATACCTTTATAACAATCCTTTCATCCCTTAATTCCAGTAAATTTCCTCCACAATCCATCTATTGGAGGACTTTTGAATGAGGTTCTTTCCCACCGCTGCTATTGCCAGCCTGTAATGCACGGGAAGCCGGAACCTCATCGATTTCTTAAAAACACTTTTTTCCCGGCGTTTTTCCGTTCTAGGATAATGTTTCCAGTTTTCTTGGCTTGGCCAGTGGGGATTGTGAGGATGTAAGCGATTTTTAGCTGAATCTTCCCGAAATGTTTCACTTTTCCTTGTAGAAAGTCCATTTACTTTGTCGAGTTGTTTTGTTCTTCACAATATTTTACCTCATTCTTATAAAATTTTAGTGGAATTGGGATAAATCCCTTTTTTCCATTTTTTTTCAAAAAACGTGCTTTAAACTCT
The DNA here is from genome assembly GCA_000816745.1 of Ancylostoma duodenale. NCBI lineage: Eukaryota > Metazoa > Nematoda > Chromadorea > Rhabditida > Ancylostomatidae > Ancylostoma > Ancylostoma duodenale. The sequence continues at coordinate 6,976 of KN728014.1, read as the reverse complement.
CTTTTTTCCATGGTCATTCTTCAATTTTGATGTATTAGAATTTGCTTGGCTATTGTTCATGTCAAACCAACCGCCTTCCAATATTTTCCCTCCAATTTTTACGATTCCAACCCCGTCTTCAGTGTGTCCTTGCGCTGGCAATTTGAATACTACGTGCGCTTTCCTGGTTCTTTGTGGATCTACACATATTGCAGTTGATGTTTTTCTGACGCTCTTCAACTGGTTTCGAACCAGCTTCCTTGACGAATTCTTCCTTTTAAGGCCTCTCCTTGCCTACGTACGTACGTAGTACACATCTTGATCAGCATGAAAAAATACGATATGCAATTGAATTGGAATTTTATTGGAATTCCTCCTTGATATATAAAAACATCTCTTGATACATAATAAAAAAATCTTTTGGCGGATGTTTGCCTGTAAGTCTCTTCATCGCTCATTCCCAAACTCTCCGGGAAAAACCTGAAAATTTCCCCGATTATTCGCGCGTGGCTTTTACGTTACATTTCCCGCAATTTTATGGATCAGAAATTGATCAAGATTCCCAGCTCCTTCTTCAAGCAATCAAGCACCATATGCTCCTACTTAATCGTGCATTTCTGACTTCAGAGATGAAATGGCATATTTTTTATGGTATTTCTTTTTTTTAAATTTCCTCTCGTTATTATTAACTTTCTGGAAGAGAGCTGTAGAAAATGGGTTGAAAGGGAACCGTTCCCGAGCTTGTGACATAGACCTGTTCTAGGCTAGGAGGCAGAAGCCGGTGAACTCTGATTACAAACACTTTAAATAATGTTTTTAGATGACCTTCCCACTTCCACTTGAAATATCCTGAATCTTTTGGATCTATCCCGGAAGCTGCTCGATCTAATGTGACTTACATAGTATGCCTATAGGACGATATTCAGTAAATTAATCCCCTGAATCTACGCAGAAGATGCCCTGTTAGTCCGGGTTATTGCTCCACAAAACTCCTAGTTATCGTCCATTGATAGTGTTGATGTACTGGATTCCTGCCGAAAGATCAACGTTGCAAAGTTTCTTAGACAAATTTCCGGAACATTTTAAAGATTTCCTCTGGAAAACGGGCCTGCCCAGCACGGCTAATAATTCGAAATTCGTTCCTCTATTTGTGTGAGTATATTGGTAAGACATAAACGTAAATAAGTTTGGGGCGAAGGCTGCCCAATTTTGAGTTCTTGCCATTTACATTTCTTAGGTTCTCATGAGAGAACCTTTTAGGAGACAGGAAATACGAAATCGATGTCGGCTTCATTACTAGAATGTGTTATGTAGTTACAAAATTTATTTATTCATTTCAATGCTGTTCAACTTCGCCGGCACTGATAACAAGTAAAGATAGGACAAAAATTCCGCCTTCGTGATGAATCATAAACGACGGTCACATGACCACAATACTGCTAAATGCTTTCCGAAACCGTTAACTAGGGCTTTCGAAAATACAAAAGGTTCTCACTAGGATGCTCAATGTAAAATAATGTACTAGATATATTCAAATTCAAATATTCTATTTTGGTCATGTCGAAATTTGGAAAACAGGAAGCAATACGGTCTTGGAAGAGGGATGAAAAATTTGTAGGGCTCCCCTTTTTTGAATTTTACAACTTTTTCGAAGCGTCCCCCAAATCTTTGAATAAATCAAGCAAATTATTCTATCTTTAATGGGTCCTAAGCACACGTCTTGCCTTGTAGCTGCTTAGAAAATTCTTGAAAAGTTGACCCATTCCTCAAAATTTCGTTCGAATTCGCCCTCGCGCAAAGTGTAGATCTCTCTTGCAGCGGCGGTAGCATTTTTTCGATCTACACGAAAAACGCGAGGCGAACCCGATCCCCGTGTCGACGCGGCACTAGTCAAAATTCGTGGGAATTCGCTCCCTGTGAAGTGTTTTTTCGGGTCGTTTTCGAAATTCCCATCAGCCGGCCGGGCGGTCGGTGTCGACTTTTCATTTGCGCCCGGTCGCCTTCGTTCACCATATATCTAGGTCATATAATTATTTCGCCGACCGCCTCCTTCGCATGCAAAAATGTCGGTGTAAACAAACTCTGTTCAGCGCCGTCCGAAGTTGGTGCGTCGCGGGGGGCGATCACGTTCTGTGCCGGCTTGTGTGCGTCTTCGTCTTCGCTGGGGACGCGGGACCCAGCTGGCCACGGGTGTTCCGGGTATTTTTCCGTATCCAGCAGCTGGAGCCGGGGCTGAGACGTTCCCAGGCAACAGTCAAGGCCGAGAAAAATTCGCCGGCAAAAAAAACCTGTTTCATTTGGAGACGTTTTTTTCCGCAGCTGCCAGTGCTAATCTGAACAGATTTTTGTGCTGTTCTCGGCCGGCGACGGGGCTGTGTGCGGCCGTGTTGCCGTCGTCTTCTTTTCGCCATCACCCTCCTATCCGCAGCTTTGCTCGGCTTCTCGGCCGTCTCCCGGCCTTGCACGATGTCTCGCCGGCCATTGCACGGGTTTTATTTTGAATATGTGTGTGCGGAGAGCCCCCCGTTTTTTCCCTCACATCGCCACAAAATATTGAGCGGGCTCGTCTGACTCCCGGCTGGCCCCGACGGGGCCCTTGCCTCAGTAAGCTGCCGAGTAACGAAGCCGCAAACCCGTGTGTTGTTTGTCGGGGTGCACTTGTGGTGCCGGGGGACAGTTGCAGTGCATTCCTGAGGTGAGCGTTTTTAGCGCGGCAGATTTCCCCCTACCACATTGCTATCAAGCGCTTTTTTCGGTCATCTAAAACCAGAAAGTTCCTTAAGAGCTTCTCCTCCTCAGCGTCATTGCTGCTGGTGGTGTTTTTTCTCGTTCGGGACGCGCTCGACTTCTTTCCGTCTTATTTCCAAGTGTCTCCTCCGGTGCTTGCTGCTCTGAATGTGTTATCAACATTATTTCCGATCGATCGCGAATTTTGCGCCCCTTGCAAATGCCTCCACCCCCGATGTGGTGGAGCCATCCAGCCCCGCTGCAGCCTTGCCGACTTCTCCAGCCCCCGTGCAGCTTCGTGGCCGGGGCCCCGTGGACCCTCGCCCCCGTCCATGAGGATCCACCGGCTGTTCGCTTATCGTTGTGTCGTCGTTGATGAGACCGGCGGGTTTTCGGAGATGTGAGGACTGCGAAGAGAACCAGTAGCATGTACACTTGTGAAGCGATTCAAGTGCGTCTAGCTGCTGCTGCTGTGTGGCTGCCGCTGGCGCTGAGAAGCCCGCCAGGATTCCTGTTTCCTTGAATGGCTGCTGGCGATGACTTGCTTTGCCTCATTTATGCCCTCATCAACTGATTATCCTCCCGTTTTCTGGTTATTTCATCACAGATCTCACATGACTTTAACTTTATAGCTCAGCGATCATGGACTTTCGTATTTTGATTTTTGGCCCTTCGAAAATCATTATTTATTAATTCATTCGTCAAATTTAACGTTATCTTTTTTACGGTTTTATTGGATTTATTTAGTGCTGACTCCTTCTTGCCTTGGTATGGTAAACAATTGAGTAAATAAAAAATTAGAGTATTTCTTAATTAACAAAATTAGTACCTAGTAGTACTTGTTTATTAGTGCTAAGCAGCTTCTACTTTTCGACCACGTTTATTCATTACAATGGCTTTTGTAACCTTTTATCCATTAAATTATCCATTTCGGATCCCAACATTATCGCAAAAACACCGCTAATTGCTGCAGGATCCCTAATTAGCACCATCCAGTATTCTTACCCGCTTTTAAGGATTTCCCCCAACCCTAGAAATAATCTTGGGTTCCCATGTCAAATTTCTCTCCGTACTGGTTATCCCGTTATCCAGAAAGAAACCGGATTATTCCATTTCCTGGCACTTCGCTCTTCAAGTCCAAAGACCACGAGGAATTCTGTGTATGCAGCTTATCAGTGTTTTGCGAGTTGCTCCTTCGAAAATCAAACTCTGCTGTGTTTTCATGGAAATTTTTTTCATGGGAACCTTGTTTGGGATCATTTGAACCTTTTGATTTTGTGGTACCACTTAGGACTCGCTTTTAACTCTCATTTTCCGAGCCATGAGATTCTTTATTTAATTAATTTTCCTAGTAATTTTTTGAGAAGTACACATTTTAAGGTTTGCCAACTGGAATAAAATTTATTGGTTCTAGATCTTCCACTAATTTCTGAAAATATTCTTGCACTTGTACATTTCAACAATTTTGATTGTATTCCAATCGCAATTTACGTTTTAAGCATCGCCATTTTTACTGTCCAAGTGTCCATGAGCTTTGAGGCTAACTCCCATACGCTGTCTAGTTTAATTGTCCTTAATTTTAATTTCCTGAAATTTAACAATGTAATTGAACTGTCCACTGGAATGGTCGGACTTCGAATAAATATTTTTAGTTGGTTACGGCGATCTATTATTAATTTTTGAATCTTTCAATAAATCATAGATAATTATCTTGTTGTTCAATTCTTCCAATCTTCCTTCATTAGTTCGCCTTATC
>KN728013.1:0-22470 GCA_000816745.1 Ancylostoma duodenale | reverse complement strand
GGTTAAATTTTGGAAATTTATCCGATCAGATCAGTTTAACCTAAATGTCGATTCTTTCCCCTCCATACTACAACATCAAATTGTTTTTCACTTGCGAAATAGTTCAACTACCCAGAGTTTGCTTGGGCGCATCCCTTTGTCCTCATTATCCTCATTAATTTTAGGGCTTTTACCAAAATGGTTACCGGTAAAGTGATTGTTTACGGTGGACGCGGTGCACTTGGCAGTACTGTGGTGGATCATTTCAAGAAGAATGACTTTGTAAGTCCACGAGTTTAGTAGCCTTCAGCACTTTTTTACCTTCATTCAAAGTTGGTTTTTCTGATTTTTCAGAAGTAGTTTCATTTAGTGGACGCTCAGCATTGACATGGCCGCTAACGAAGCGGCGAATGCAAATGTTCTCGTGGACCTCAAGGACGACTGGGTAACTCAAGAGGCCAATATTTTGAAGGGGTATGCACCCCATTTGTAGCTTCTTAGGCCTCACGTGGAGTATAGTACTCTGCATGGCTGTAGCCAACGCCATCGATTACTATGCCTATCGGTTTTCTACGGCGCATTGCTAGCCTCGCTGCTGCGCGGGCCGCTGGTAATCGATATGTATCAAAATCGATGTCGCGTAGGTGGCGGCGACTTAGAGTGCTATACTCCACGTCGAGTGTTGCGACAACTTCATGACAATTCTTAGTAGCAGATTTCTTTTTCTGAATGTGCATTACTTCCAGTGTCGCTGCAGCTGTCGATTCACCAGTAGACGGTATTTTCTGCGTAGCTGGTGGATGGGCTGGTGGCGGTGTCGATTCGGATGACTTTGTCAAAAACGCTGACCTAATGTGGAAGCAGTCGGTGTGGAGCAGCGCTATAGCTGCCAGGATAGCGGCAAAACATCTGAAGCCGGGTGGAGTCCTGCAATTCACCGGTGCTTTAGCGGTACGTGCTTACGGAACTGCGACATTTTCCATAGTAATCTAGGCTGTTTAGGCAACACATGGAACCGCTGGCATGTTAGGTTACGGCATGGCGAAGGCGGCTGTACACCAGTTGACTGCCTCACTTGCCGACAAGGGATCAGGTTTACCAGAAGGCTCATGTGTTGTAGCCATTCTCCCTATTACATTGGACACGCCAATGAACAGGAAATGGATGCCAAAGGCGGACAAGGCAACGTAAGCTACATGGATTTTTTGCACGGTGGGCGGAGCCCATCCCACCTGTGATTGGCTAGTTATGAGAATTTCATGTCAGATGGACTCCAATGCCTTGGATCGCTGAGAAACTGCACGAATGGACGGTAGACACTGCCACACGACCAGACAGTGGTTCACTGCTAAAAATAAAGACGACTGGAGGAGCGACTGCGATGTCTAAAGTCTAGAGTGCCCGTCATACAGCTTGCATGACAATATTTTGCCGTCAGTACTAGTTCTTTTTTAATAATAATTCTTCTATCACTTACCCTGAGCAGGGGCCAGTTGTAATTTTTCCACAGTCCCCAATTCGGTAGAGTACACGTAAGCGCTGTGTAACAACTTTGTTTGAACAATTTGTGATATTGTAGTTCATTTTTTGTAGTTAGCTCTTCAGAAGCGTTGGATACAATTTGAAGCAAACGTTCTTAAAAATCTGAAAGTAGAAGAAACGATCTAATTTTTGTGTGACCAAATTTTTTCCGGTTTTATTTTGTTATTTCTAGTGTTCATGAGCTGTTCTTTTCTAAATCAACAACAAATAAAAGTTTTATGAATCCCAAAAAAAAAAACTGTTCCTGAATACGTCATAGATTATAGGCAGCACCTACGGAACTTTTCATGTTAGAAATACACCAGCCGGTTGCCACCGCTACGCGGCTGAGCAAAAATGATGAAAATCAATAAAATCGATACAATCAATATTTTCATACAAAATGATTGTCATGCCCGTGTTCAGCGTACTGGAGAACCTCAATAGGCATTTCTACACCGAATCCTTTATGGAGATTATCAAATGTTCCTGTTTTGGAGAACACCTGTCCACCCGCGCTAGATACGACGCGCCATTTTAACCCACTGTGCACACGCGCGCACAAAGTCACAAATTTTCTGAAATACATATAAGTAGATATTACCGGATTTTAGGGTATTGAGATACTTACAGGAAATCCACGAAAACGGGATGCTGTTTGAATTCCCGCCTTTTGACGTTCTCGCATTCCCGCCACGCGAATGCCGCATGCGCTTGTGCAAATGACCCAGCCTGTGTAAGCTGGCACGTCGTTTAGCTACTATTTTATGTCAAGACTTTATGACCAATGCCTTCGATGCAGTATCTCCACAGATTTTTGTAGTGACTCTCATGGTAGAGCTTATACGTTTATTAAAGGGAATCGAAGTAGAATGCATAAACAGGTGTAGTTTACCAGCCGGTGTCGTATATAATATCTGCCCGATTGATATTCTGCCCACCTTACGGAATTCTCTCTAAAACTTCATCCTGCGTGAGCAACTTTGCTCGTGCTTATCTGCTTCCCTGTTCACCTATAGAGCACTTTTACCCTCATTAGGGGAGTGACTCCCAAGAGATAGGAAATACCTGGAATCTTCGAGCTTCGGGAAAATTGTTTAGTGGCCTATTTTGGGGGAATCGGAAATAACCAAGATGGAAGAGGAAGAAAAAATATATCCAAATAAATCCTGCGCTTCTCGAACTGGATTTCTTTTTCTACGATGCTCAACTGATTACTTCTGTTTTCGACTATGAAGTTGTGCTCTTTTGTTTATTTGATTTTTCTCTTAAGCTATTTATGTGTGTGCGCATGTACATCCAAATACAGGCGAAACATAATCCTTCAAGGAATCAGCGAAAATAGAGACGGACTGAGATGCGTGAATGTGTAGCACATTCGGTAAGCCCATTAGGTTGGGCGGAATTTCGTACGTGCTACATTCTGAGAAGAATTTTATACGGGCAGAATATTATATACCGCACAGGAACTTCTGAGAGGGAATGACGTTCATGTTGTCCAAAGAACTAGGGAACGATCAGAACACTCAAACCAATATTATCCGGATGAATTGCAACGAAATGCATTCTTATCTAGGAGACTTGCATTCTTTTTCTTCTGGATGTTGAAAAATGAGGTAAACAGGTTTTATTTGTTATGGTAATGTGTCAGTAACCATTAACACAGGTCCGCTAGCACAGTGATCTTCTTGCTTTCTTCCCAAAGTTTCCCATTCGTGGACTTCAGCATTATCAGGACGCCGGAGAATGAGTCTAAAAAAAGTAGGGTAACGACAAAACGTAAATGGTGATTCATTTGAGAACAGTGAAAATATGAAAGTCATCCAGTCAAAAGTGGAAATTTTCTATAGACCACCGCGAACTTCCATCAGATCTAGGAGTTTCACGATTCGATCGGGTGCGGCACACCTCTCCCTGCGTAGGAATGCACTTCCTTTTACCTCTCTTGCTACCTTCGAAAAATTCGCCATCACTAGGATAATTACTGTTTAACAAAGTAATGGTATGGTTCCAACCCGTCGAATGAATAGTGATTAGTACTGAGTTGTATTGATTTTTACTTACATGAAATGATAACCATTATTTTTAACGTCTGTCTTAAACAGTGTAATAAATGTATATACGCATGTACCCCAGGTCCACATTCAAAAGTCAGTAAAATTGAAATGCTTGCACTTTGCATTATTTGGGAATAATTTCAACTATGTGAACACTATTAAACAAACGACGGAAGGTAATGTGGGGATGTAGCTGGGAAAGGAAGTCCCTATGACTGGCAAAGGATTTCCCACGCAGAACGGGGTGGGTGGAGGATCGTAATTTTGTTTCCTGGAAGGTACTAGGGGATCGTGTTAGAATTGGCATTTTTCATCGCCACGCTTGACCTCTCGCTCAACACAGCATAAATGGAAATAATCATCTCTAAGATTTGGACTAAGATTTGGACAATTTCCGAACAAATGAACAATTAAACAACGAAATGATATGCGATTCTAATTGGAATATGTGAATCGGGGCATTACATAGTCCCGGTGACCAGATTATATTGGGTTGGGCAATAAATTCGTGCGGTTTTATCAACTCAATTTTTTACTAGGATTTGAATCGATTCCGAGATCCCGTCATAGGTCATCTTGTAGCTCTTGTTTTGCTCTTTACGAATATTCTAATCGATTTCCCCATTTCACGCTATTTCTCATCTTCTGTCGCATGAAATGTGACCCTCCGATTCGACAAGAGCGTACATCTCCGACACCTCCACATCTCAACTGTTCCACTACAATAGTGGAACAAATGCAGCTCAAACTGCTGGGGATGTTAATACCGTCTAAGTGGAAACCATTACTGTTGAAGGGACAGCGCAGAAGTGGATGTCTGCTTCAGAGAAGTCAATTTTGGGCTGGATGATGCACCTTGTTCTGTACGCACAGCTCGTAGAGTTATGAGACGATTTTTCGCAAAGGATTCCTCTAGATATGAAGGAGTGCTGCGGACGTTAACTTTCGGAAAGGCCTAAGTTCAACTAGTCCATTTCGTGAAAATACTTTGAATGCACAGAAAAACCGCACGAACTTATTGCCCAACCCAACATAATCGGCTTCTTCGAAGAAAAGAATATTTTGGTGGGGAAATTCTCGACGGTGCTGCCTCTAATCTAAGGCTTTCTTCTGGATTAGCATTAGCTGGATGCCATGCAGTGAACGGAATGATGGCGAATTCGTAAAAGTAGAATGTGACCTCTCGACACCTTGGGAAGACGAAGCCGTTATATCGACTGTGTCGTATACAGACGCCTGTTGACCACTTCGCGATAGTCGGAACTTAACAAAATTTTGTTATATTACTTTGTCAAAACGCGCTGTATCATACCCACCTGACGAAGTAGTAAATAAAAAAATTAGTAGCACATGAAATGTGCACAAAGACGCCGGCGACCAGATCTAGTGTGATCCTATGTTCAAAACGAATTTGTAGGAAATTCGCTCCAAATCGTATCAGATTCGTGCTGAACCATCCAAATACAACAGTCATACTTATCAGTAATAGCGACCGCACAACACCCTGCATTCGGTCGTCTCCTAGAACGAATAGCTCTTGATGAGTGTATGTGACCTTTGAACGTTTCGATGCACTCGTGAGCTGAATGCAATAAAAAAGGAAATGCTAAAAATCCAGGAAAAATGAACTTACTGGTAACAATACTCCGAATTTTGTATCCGACATAGGTATAGCAGATAATCAACAGCACGCTTATAACGGATATAGCGCCGAAGCATGCGTCGTAAGCCTCATTTGTAAAGACGTCAGGTATACCGCATGTGACATACCTTAAAAAAGGTCATTTCATCATCGCGGCAACATATTCAATTTATTATCATATCCTGTCAATGTCTAGCCAACCTTATTGCCGCACAATAGCGCTTATAGTGTTCTTAAATGGGAAAAGGCGCTAGTTGCGAGGTATGAAAATTATTAGTTGCATACGTGGTGCTACTGAGGTGAGCGATGAAGATCATGATCTACCTATCGTGATTGCATTCAAGCTACTGCTATGGCTTTTTTTTTCAGAAACGCTTCTATCCGCCGCGATGCAAAAGATAATGCTACACAACCAAGTTGAGCACTAGTGGCGAAAATCATACCAGTTTCCATCTCAAAATTTCTGCTGCATTTTCTCATTTCTATTTTTTTTAGATCTTCTGCTGCATCCCATCGTTTGACATAAAATCATCAAGCTTAAAATTTCTACAGCCATAGAATTCTTCTATAAACGGCAAATGGTGGCCGCGCGGACAGGCTACCGACATTTTGAGAGATCCATGAGTGGCGAGGCAGGGAAATAGAGACTGTGACTATTGGATTTCATTCGTGCTCATATGTAATATGTTATTCATTAAATTCCCACTTTGAGACCTTCCCAGTGGCAGTAGTTTTAGGATATTGCTGTAACACTGTAATATAATAATCTAGTAGTTGTATTAGCCCTAATGCATAGTAGTAGTGGTTTTGCCCATTGCCTCTTCCCTAGGACGTGTTCTCTTAGCTGACCGTAAATCGTCCCTAAGCAGCATCGCTGTGTTCATGGCATAAAAGTTTCGGGTACTTGGGTGCAAGCCGGGAGCCCTAGTATGGTCTAAGTCCACGTAACATAACGTGCAGTGGTGAAAGTGGGAACTTCTGGCTTACCTTGGCAAGTTCAAGATTCCCCTGGCGGAACTCTGTCTCATCTTAGTAGGTGCAGCACAACAACCGAACCGCCATAGCCTGTCCCCTTATAAAACATGAAAGACTTACCTGTCGTCAACGAGAATATAAGACCAAACAATGAACAAAATTGAGAAGAGTACTGCCGTTGTAGTTTTTATTGTAACGTATAGTTTTTGATGACTTTGTATCACAAGGCTGTAAGAATTAGAAAGTGGCATCACATTTTTTGCTGAAAGGCAAAATTTTCCGCTTTAGATTATAGCACGAACAGTGAAATACATTGTCTTGGTACCGACATTGTGAAAAGAACATAAATAATGCCGACTCATCTGCAAAAATACTCAAAAATATTAAAATACTGAGAAGCACGAATAGTGGCACCCATTTTGTGGAATTCAAGCGTGCTTCTTGCCAACTGACTATTTGATAGGGGTACTTCCCTCAGAAGTTCGAGATCCAGCAGAATTTCAAACACAAAGATTGCGCGGGGGCTGCATCGAATTCCTGAGAAGGAAAAATAGGATGTATTCAATTTATCGTGGTGAAGCAGTAGGATTTGCACAGTGGCAACCCTTCTGACAACCTTTTGCAAGTTTTCGATCTACATGTGTCATGATCCTATCCAAACCTTGTGTAATGAAAGTTGATCAAACAGTCCTCTTCAGTCACAACTTACTAAATCTTGTGTAAGGCCAGAATACGGTCAATAGCTACGCAAAGCACAATGAATGAAGAGAAACATAACCCGAACAATGGTGCTGCTTGAAGATGCATACAGATGCGTTGAGGTATTACATGCTCTGGTGCACTGGAAAAGAGTGAAATGACTGCCATTATTATTTAAAGATTTAACGAGCGAGCTCATCAGTTACTAACATATTGTGGCTGATCACCATAACATACTGGCCGAGTTGATGTAATACATCGCCGAAGGCTATCATCGCTATCATAATGTTGCACGGAGAGCGCAGATGACTGAATCAATATTCTAAATCACTATTCAGATGAGTGCACCTGGGCAGGTAGTAATCCACCCCGCAAGTTGGCATCAAAGTTGCCACCACGACAGCAGCACTGCCTACAAGGTGGCAACTTTGGGTGTGAACTAGCCGCCAGTTGCGATCAGCGTTGTTTTTTCTATTTTTTCCTGATTTCTTCTTCGAAATGTGGTTAATATAATGTATATATATTCGTCAGTTCTCATTATTTCCTGCACTAGTTACTGTTTTGCTAGTTTATTTGTGTTTTTCTTGCTTTAAACATGCATTTTATAGAGTGATTTAGTGTTTTCAAAACTTATTCTGTTGTTGATTCTTGTCTCAGGTCCGCTTCAATGTTATGAAGAGAACCAAGAGGCGAATTGCAACAATAGAACAGCTCTCACAAGTATGATGAAACCACTCTCAAAAACGCTCATTTAAAGGCATAAAAAGGAAGAAAACAAGCAAACCAGCAACGGTATACGAGAAAATACGAAAACAAACATTTGTAATTGGAATACTGCTAAAAAAACTGAGAAAAATCAGAAAAAATAGCGCCATGAACCTAGTTGGTGCGAAATACTGCGGGCGAGTATCAACTCAGCTGATCGGCCGAAAAAAGTGGAGGGCGCGTGAAAGAGCACTTTGAGTATTTCTGCCAGATTCATTCTACTAGACTATACAATTTGAACAGAACAGAACAGAATGCTGTCCAGGGATTGAAGAGAAACAAAATAGACCACGTATCACAAGAAACTATTCAAATCAGACTGTGGCAGAAATTGATCGTTTACAGAGAAAAGTGCGTGAGCTGCGCCACTTTGGTCGTAGCCCCAATTGAAGTTCCCGATTAAGTAGGACCTCGGACATGCCTTGGGACATGTCCGACCCGCCAACGAGAAAACCTCCCTCCCAGCACAGATTCTCGTAGCGCTCGCATGCTGCCACCTATCACCCCACCACCTAACTTAGGAGGCGCCCAAAAAGATCGCAACCCCTTAGGCAGCTCGGGTCCCCTTCTATTTTTGCACAGTAGCTTGGGAATGAGAGATCTAGCAGCTGCGTATGGGGCTGAAGTTGCTTGCAAGGATGTTAATGTGATAAAAAAAGGAATTGCGAATATCAGCTGTGTCTATCGATCAAGGCGCCCCCACACCGTTCCGACTGCCACCCAAATGACACCGCAAGTAGGGAATTTGCGGGGTGGATTACCGGCCCTGGCACCTAGGCATAGGTGTCACTTTCAAGAACATTGGTAGAACTATTCAAATTTAGAAATATTAGGTTGGTCCGAAAGTCTCGCACAAAAATTTACACTTCTCAAAAAATCATAACATCACTTTTCATGGACAATACCTGATGTGCCAATTTTTATACCTAATGGAATATTCTACCGCATTCTGTTGCCCAAGAATTTCAATTCAAGACCAAGAAAGTAGTGAATCTAAAAATAAATTTTGGTGCAACATTTTGGACCAACCCAATAATTCCTTGTATGATATTAAACTTGTTCTTACCGGTCTACAACTGTAACATAAACAATCAGAGAATTTGTGATGATGCCTATGGTGGGTACGACGATATAGAAGAGCTGCCAATACCATTCTATGTAGACGGTCACATAATTACTGGTGCTTATAGGGAGACTAAAGTAAGAGTAAGTGCTGGCTGTTCAGTGCTCTAAATGACAATATAAGACAATCCCGCGTATGAGTATTGTGCACTCCCTGAAAACCCATTAGTTAGAGATTCGCACAATTATGTGTTTAGCGAAGCAAAAAATAGAAGTACAGCAAGAGGACTAACAAAATACTAGTTGCTTCCTCTTCATTATAGGCTTAGCGAGGACAAAAGATCCAGTGAGTCCTTAAGAGTGAGATGATGAAAGCGTCCGTAAAAGGGGACGTAAGCCTTTGGTAATAGTATTATTTTTTATATGCTTTCCTTCAAAAAATCCAACCAACTGTGAATGTTTTGCTGCTTTGAATGGCTGGACCAGAGCAATCAGAAGAGGAAGTAGAAGACATAGCTATTCTCAATCAACATTTATGGCAGTGTGCATGTTCATGGAAGCCAGCCTCCGCCAGAAAATCTACCCACTACATGCAAAAAATACAATCTACCCACTACAAAAAAAATACAATCTACCCACTACATGCAAAATATTTCACCTTAATTGGAGTATCCGTCAACATCAAAACTCCGAAATCAAGCGAAATCTCGAACACGACAATCTCAGAAAGTGTTTCACTTGGTTGAGAACTGTGTGAAAAAATTTGCTTCATCATTGATTACAGAATCGTGTAAGAGGCGAGGAACGGGTATTGTTAGGGAGAGAAGCGATAGAATGAGAAACGGCAAGGATAACGTCAGCCAATACATCACAAGAAGGGTCCACAGATGAGGAAAAGGTGCTCCTTGAAAGGGCGGTGCGAGCGAGCACTGCAGCTTGGCAGCAGGACGGACTGGTCAATTCCGGACTTGCACCGCCCTTTTCAGGTATTACGCCCTACATCCATCGGGAAAGAGTGTGCCGGCGTCAAGTTGCGAAGGAAATGCCAGGGGACAGGTCTTCTCATGAACGATATGATGAGTGAGTGCGTCGTAGAGAAGAAGTTACATTGTACAATAGAAGAGAGTGGATCACAAAGAAGTAAACCCATATTGTAGAAGGGAATTAATAATGTACTCGTTTTTACCGTTTTCCACCCCATATCTACTCTTACCCGCACCCTTTTATAGGAAAACTGACCCATGTCAGTCTTCTCATTCGAGTGGTATGGAAGAAGTAAACTATTCTCTATGAGGAGTCGCCCTAAATATGTACCGTAAATTGGACAAGGATCTCGAATTCCTTCGATTAATAGAACCACTGAATGATGCACAGACACAGAGAAACCGTCTATTGACAGTTCCTATCCTACTTTTTCTTAATTGCCAGTGTGTACAAATGTTTGTGCTCAAGAGTCAGCCATTGTCGTCGAAAACTAACTGCACCTTCGTGCCTAGCGCATAGAGTTGTGTACGAAAAACTTGCGAGTTCTCATTTTCTCTTAAATTGACAGGTGCTTTGACACAGTTTTAGCTGTACTCACTGGCTACCATCACCGACTGTTATTCTTATATTAGTTAGGGGAAGCACCTGTCGAAATTCGAAATGATGACATATTTGAGAACAAACTCGAATGGCATTCACGAACCCAGCTGCCACAGATGTACCTGTGCTGTGAGCATACGGTGCTGCATTTAAAGCCAGGAGACAAAGTATGGGGGTGCTGCAGTTAGATGAAAGTGGTGGACAGAAATGAGCGAGGAACAGTAGGGATGAGGTATACGGAATCGTTCAGAAGAGGGGGAGTTACTAGAGGCGGATGCACAACTGTGGGCTATGTGCAGAGGGAAGGACGTCATTAAAAATGGAAATTGTATTGCGTTTGCTAATTACTTTTTGGAAGCGCTTTTGACGTACCAACTATAGTACAACCGTAATACGCGGAAGCATATCGAAGGAAATCCATATTGTTTTTGTTAGATTTATTAGGTATGTGAAAAAGTTTCCGCCCTTTTTAAATAAAAATTGAGCCCTTATTGAAAAAGAAACAAAGCAGATACATCAGTCAAAGTATTGGCCATCGTTGGCCATAACCTTTCCCCATATTTCTGAGTGAAGATGGACGCCGTAGCTCTAGAAAGCCTCGTCCTCCAACTCGATCCATCCCTTCACCCATTTCTCGACATCTTCAAAAGATTGGGAGCGCTGCTCGGAAAGCGCGTGGGACATTGACCGGAACATCTGACAGGGCACAGTCTGGCGAATAAGCCGCATCAGGTAGCACATTCCAGCAAGGCGCTTCAAGTGTTTCCTTGACGGCTTTTGTGACATTTCTCAAAAAGGAACCACTCCACATTGAGGACCCAAAATTTTCAAAAAGGAATTTTTTCACCGAGACTTTGTATGGGGGGAGGGGGTATTTGAGGTGCTGATCACGAATATCCTATCCATCTCGCACCGTAACCCAGTTTCTATAGGGTTACAATAGGGTTACTCCGACAAAAAATGCTTACTTGGCTCGAATTGGACATGATTATCGCTGTAAAACACAAAGAAGCTGATGCAAATCAAAACAAATGTGTACTGAATATTATTGACAGATGTCTAACCAACAAAACTAAGCACTGCCTACACAGCATTTGCAAGGATAACTAACTATTATAACTACTTAACGCTAGAGGGCGGAAACTTTTTCACACACCTAATAGATAGATTTGTGGGAAGAAACACGGAAGTACTGTCAAGACTAGCTTTCGAAAATTCCGCAAAATTCAGGACAGCAAAGTTTCTAGTCGGATAGGTTGGAGGAACAACTTTGGTATATTTTAAGAAGGCGTGTATATCTACAGTCTATTAGTTTTGGGGCGGCGCCCTTCAGCAACGCCCATGCTCCGTCCATTTCAGTATGTTGCCTGACCAACCATCACCAGCTGTCAATAACATGTCCATCTTTGACATGCTTGCTAGAACCGAAGGTAAGCGTTGCGGAAGGGCGTTACCTATATAATAAATCAGCTCTGTCAATGCATCCCATCACATCTTGCGTTGGGAGAGGATAACTTAGAGCATTCAAACGAAACCTATGTATATCAGTTCATCCCCTTTGATTTTCTACTATATATAGTGATAGTGCCATCTATGAGGCACGTGACACGCAGTTTCTCGTCGTCTTTTCTCGATCTGTTGTTGCGTACTTTTCCGCAGATGCGGCTGGGCTTTAACGAAATTAGGAATTTGTGCACAGCCTGCAGAAGATTTACCACCTCCGGATATTTTAGCGAATCCCACTTGATTGGTATCTAATTCTTTTCAAAAAAAAAGTTGCTATTTTTGGTCAGTGTAGAGAGAATTGGCCAGTAGTGACTTCCACAAAGCCATAATTTTGGTGGGTTCTCTTCATGATTTTTTTCTGGAAATCAGAAACTGAACACTGCTGAAGGATTCATACACCTTACTCTATACGTTCTTCACCATTACCTCGGAAATCCTTCGGAATGAAAAGTGTTGAAAGCGGTGGAGATAAGAAGGCGAACACCAGAAATCAGTACCACCTATGAAAACCTCGAGGTATTCAGACCGATCTCAGAATACATACTTGTTCCATATGAAGCCGTCTTAGTTGCTCCTCAACGGCTGCTTTGTTGGGCGATCTTGTGTGCCCAGAACTAGCCGAATAGAAATCGCCCTAATCCTCTGAATCATCAGCAATAGAGAGAGAGAGAAAAATTTGGCGTATTTCTTCCATGACTTTTTCTTCAACCTGACGGCATATATTCGTTGATGATGAGAAGAGCAGAAAAAATTATTTGCGAAGATTCACTAATTATTATGTAGTCACTGATGCGAGAAAATGATGCAGGCTGATGTTTTCCAGTTCAGTAAACTCTGAGGATACACTCGGATACATTTGAACAAAGAAACACTGTTCAACTGTTAATTTTTGTTATTTCTAATGACCAGCAGGAGCAAAAATTAAGGCGTGTTTGGTGTTCGCTTCTAAACACCATAACTGGCTAAAATTCCAGCTTATCAAGAAAAGATCGAGGGATGTGCCGAAGTGAAATTCAACCCCTTGAACGTAAAATGGAAAAGTCCGAAAACAACGTGAAACGGAAAGCGTCGAAAGACAGGGAAATCTCGTACAACAGTAGCACCCAGACAAAATTGATCATAGGGTTTGACGAAGGGTCTTCCCAAGCCGGGCTCTCACGATGGCCTGTCCCCCCAGTGACGAGATTTAAACTCAACAACCCGAAGAGACTGGATACTCCAAAGCAGCGCGTTAGACCACTCTGCCAACACGTCTGGTGTCTCATAGCATAAAGATATTCGAACGCATTATCGAAAACCGAATCTGTTACATCATCTGATTTTCCACGAATCAGTGTGGTTTCGTTGCCAACTGCGAAACGAGGCACGCCTGTTAATCGAGAAGCATCGCGAAAAGCAAAAGTCACTGCATCTAGCCTTCTTCGATTTGGAAAAGGCGTTCGACGGCGTTCCTCACGAAGTCATCTGATACGCGTTGCGCTGGCACGGTACCCTGAAGAGCTCATTGAGTGGGTCAGGATTTTCAATGCCGATCCAAGGATTCGAGTGCAGGCGGCCGTGGGCACATCGGCAGAATTTCCCATCTCCGTTGGCGTGCACCAGGGGTCAGCGCTTTCACCGCTCCTCTTCGTCGCCGTCATGGGCGTTGTTACGAGAGACCTCCAGATGCCGGCATCATGGACCCTGCTATATGTAGATAATGCCATGCTTGCATCGGGACAAAAAGAGGGGTTTGAATGGCAGATGAGCGCTTGGGCTCAACGTCTAAAAGATTGAGTATATGATGACCGAGCTCACCATTATAAAGGTTGATATTAACGAACTCCCAAGAATTGACTACTTCAAGTATCTCGGCTCAACGCTCTCAGTCGATGGCAGTCTAGCCAACGAAGTCGTCGCTCGCGTTACCTCTGCCTCGTTGAGATGGCGCTCGGTGACGGGAGTGCTGTGCTGCAAGAAAATCCCGGTGCGGTCCAAGTCGAAGGCGTATCGCACCGTGGTTCGATCCGTCGCATTGTATGGTGCAGAGTTTGGGCCAGCCACCAAGGAATTGGAACGCCGTCTGAGTGTGATGGAGACGAATAATGTTACGATGGATTGCTGGCATCACGCGCAGATCAAATCCGCAGTGAAAAGATCCGAGAGCAGTTCGGTATAGACCCAATTGCAGAGAAATCAAAGGAAACACATCTTGTATGGTACGGCGAGACAAACGCTAAAGAAGGAGAAGAAGGAAAAGAAGAAGGGTGGCCTCCTGACAAAAAATCTCTTCGCGACTCCAGATTATGAGAATTTTCCTGAATTGATCTGAGTGCTTAGTTTTCTTATTCCATATTTATTCGTGCATGCGGAATGTGAAGCAGATGTATTCAGTACTGGTGACAACCTTACGATGGGAAAGCAGTTCTGGAAACACCACCATGATACTCTGTGCAAAAAAAAGAGAAATAGGAATCATAGCAACAGCAAGTGTGATCGGCCAAGAGTTCCATGACAATTTGATCGGCATTATTGAAACATAATATTAGGTCTAGGATATACAGATAAATGTCTGCTAGTTTCGATATCTTTGTTTTAATGTACTTGAATTTTTGGAGGAGTGCATGCTATACACACATTTTGAATGGTCCACTGTACCTCAATTTTAAAATTTGAATAACCTAAGAGGAAAGTCAACAAAGATGCCTGAACCGGGAAGGGGCGGGCGGGGAAAGGGGCGCTAATCGATCCATCAGTCTCTTTCGTTTTTGGATTACTATAAGAGAGCTCCGCTCAATGTATACATGTTATCAAACTATCAGTGTCCTTTTATGATGCAGGATACAAGGAGACCAGTTGCAATACTTGGGAAATTCGCAAGTTTCGGATGCTAATGGATGTAAAGACAGCTTTAAGTGGAGCGCTACTGTCCAGTGTGACCTACAAGCAGAGTTGAGAGAGTGGAAGAGGTAATAAAACTGGATTCATTTATGAGGGAATTGGTTTAGATGTTTTCAATCGGTGGTTATGCTGGCAACAGAAGTAACACTGGCTTCCAGTTAACTTCGTTTCTCGATACGACAACCCCTCATGATGGAGAATTTTTTGAGACAATAGGAAAAATGAATAATAGTATGTTAGTTAATCAATTTATATCTCAAAGCCATAGTGCCTAAAGGAATGTTGCACAAATACGGAAGTGTGTCAGTCGTCTAGATCCCTCTAACGCTTGCGACAAGGTTCTCAACTCGATGCTTCTTCTGGTGTAATTTATTAAGAGCATGCGTTGACGTGCGTACGTTTATACGACGAAAGGTAGGTCCTTTTGCGTCGGTGACGCACCTCGGACGCACTCATTGGCGGTCTCACGGCGGCGGGGCGCTCTTTTCATTAAGGATATACATGCAGCGTTGAATAGAAAATCCTTCGCAAATGGATGCGTGCGTCTGATCATTATAAATTGCTTTTCCTATGCTGGAACATCCCGCATGAAGTTTTAAGCTTACTCAGGGCTCACCTACACGACAGACATTTGAATGTTAGGGTTGGACCACACTATTCCGTGAGCTATCAATGTATCATCGATGTTTCTCAAGCCGAAGTTCGCTTGGTTGTCTCCCTTGCTCTCTGGAGAACGGAGCTACCAGAAGTCTCGCATGAAGTCAACATTAAAATTTATGCTGATAGCATTAAAGTCACATTTCGCTCAGGGACATTGCCTGAAATCAGTATTCAAAGTTATGCAGATTATATTGAAGTCTATGGTACATATTTATGGTGGACAAGATCATTTTGAAGTGCATTCTTCGCTAGCAATTCGCAATGCAGAAATGTTTCTGTGGGCTCCAGAAAGGCTCTCCGGTCAATTCAATGTGCCATCGTAATACCCTAAAAGAGAATAAATTATTTCAAAGACTCTATGAAGAAGTCGTCTATACTGTATATTTAACACGACATTACCTAAATGGGTAACATTTCTAAAGTCCTGTCATGTCTTTCAAAAACAGAGGTACTGTTGAATTAACTTACTGAAAATATGCATGAAATCTCAGACATTTGCAGAACAATTGCAAACATGAAAGACAATGAGCCCGGGTCTTGGATCAATTTTAAAATGAAAAGTAGAACTCCTTCCATGTCCTAAGCTAATGAGTCTTATTTCCTAAACCTTACAGTCACAAAGTCAGTCAGTCATTTTTATTGAAAGCAATAAAAATGAGGTTGTAGACAATGCATGTAATTCAATTCACGACAGGTGCCATGGAAATCAACAATCTGTAAGACTTTGTTCAATGGGAGTTTGCTAAAAGTTCATCATTCATATAGTCATTGTAGTTGAAATGTATCACAAGTAGAACCACATTTTCTTCTGCGAAAACAAATGTGTGAGTGCACAGTTAGCACATGCTTTGCTCAGCCAGCTTAGAACGCCACTATGAGCTAGGTGCAAAAAAAATGCTAGTATCTACAACAGAGTTTGAAATATTTTGATGTTACCTTAGATGTGTGCCCACGAGCAAGTTGCAAGCGTAGCAAATCTTTAGAGATTAGAAGGTGGCTCACCGATAGTGCAGAATTTTCCTCTCACGACCTTGGTGAAGAGGCGTTCATCGAATACTTCGCGATACTCGGAACTGAACGATGCAAAGATAATACTTCAAATGACTTTGATAATTTCAATTTTGCTAAGTTCCACCTACCTAACAAAATAATAAATGAAGAAGTTGGTGGCTATTGAAATATGCACGAAGACCCCGGCAGTAAGATCTAGGCCGATTCTGTGTTGAAAACGAATTTGTAGAAATTCAGCACCAAAACGTATCAAATTCGTGCTGAACCATCCAAACACGACAGTCATAGTGATTAGTATGAGAGTTCGTAAAATATTACGCATTCGATTATCTCCTGTAATGTGATGTTATTCGTAGAACGATAAAGATCCGGCTACTCGTCGAGATAATAAAGATCCCGCTTACATCATCGAAATGATTCATACAGAAAAGTTATTAGGTTGTAAAATCCAACTTTACTAACCGGGAAAAGTTTCATGAACAGATAAGCTCAGTAATCCAACTTACTGGTTACAACATTCCGAATACTATATACCATGTAGGAATAACAGATAATCAACAATATGTTTATCACGATTATAGCACCAAAGCATGCATTGTAAGCTTCTTGTGTGAGTACGTCAGGTATACCACATGTGACATATCTTAAAAACACATTCCATTGTCCGGTGCCAGGATATTTATTACATTGAGGAAAGACACTTCTTAATTTTCTCAAGAGATGACATTAGGGAGTAGATTCAGGTTTAGCTCTAACATCATTATCTATCAAATTTGCTTGTAGAGCTGAGAAAGCTGAAATCATTCATCTGCTCCGATATTTCATTGGTGCATTCTTCGTGGAGGTCCTTTATCCGAAACTGTAATCTTGGGTGGTAGACCACTGGACCTTGTGGTGACGGGATCAGCGATGGCAGGAAGTGTCTATATTGGTCGCGAATGGGATGTATCTGCTGCCTATAAGAATAAAACTGGGTGAGTTTTTAATCGATTTCCCTTACGTTTCAACGATTAAAAAGTAGAATGCGTAATCAGAAGCAAAAAACTGAATCCTTAAACAGTAAGGCGTCTGAGTACTGTCTATCCAATTTAACACGTTCGCGACAATGTGCTCAACCGGTTGACACGCATGGTGCGACGCGTGGGACCGCGTACTCAACCGGGTGAGCACGCTCTTTTCAGAGTTATATTTCTGTGAAGCAGCCATAATTAGCAAACTTCTATGTAGTGTTATACCAACAAATATTCAAGCTTTCTACATTTGCACTGGCCAGAGCAGATCTTCACTCAAACTTTTTTTTAATATGTGGTTGAAACATACACCAGAGAGAGCGATGCATATGAAGAAGAAACTACAATCAGTATCAAGTGGACGACAAACATTTGGAAACACTCTTGACGATCACAAAAGAGAAAAAGATCGGGTTCAGATTTGCGCAAATTCGGGGTATTAGGCGGCGGAGGAAAAATTACTACCACGTGGGACCACGTGCTCAACCGGTTGAGTACGGGTCCCACTTGTGCAAAAGCGCGTGTGTCCCATGTGACACACCATGCCAAAAGCGTAAGGTCGCGAACGTGTTAAGAATAATTGGCAGATGAGGCACGTGACGAAACTTACTTGACCTTCTCTTTTGGACCACCATCACATTCTTCGTTCCAAGCTTCTGCGGTAGCCTCTTTGAGAAGGACACTAAGTATGTCTGTGATTCTTTCTGTTCATTTCTTACCTAGCTCACATTTCCATGGAGTACGACACGCTTTGCGCAGCGACAAGAAGCGACGCTACAACCTACAAAGATGATGAGCCAACCAATCATTCCATCGTTTTTTTTTTCAGAAAAAAGGTATCAGATGGGGAGGTGATTTGTGCACCTGATGCTCCCAGAGGAATTTGTATAATTCGTGTGCAAATTTCAAATTAAAGTCGCTTTCAAAAGGGGCTGACCAACGTCGATCATTTCGTAGTTTATATGCTGCTGTAATTGTGCTTCCATGTCCCTGAAAGTATGTATCCTTTCCAGCTCTAGTGGTGCTTTCGCTGTCCCCTGTTATTTAGCTTTAGTTTATTGCATATGTAGTTTTTTGCACACTTATTTCCTTTTTTCTCACAATATTTGATTGTTTTGGATTCTTTCAGTCTAATACAGTTGTGAAAACTGCAATTGCATTTTCTTTCTGGTATGATTCATCAAGTTTGACTTTTAGGGAATCACGCCGACATACTGAACGGACGCAAATTTAGACTCCTCAGCCTTTGTCATTACCAAAAAGTGATAAAAGCAAAAAAATCCCTTACCCATCGTCAACAAGAAGGTAGGACCAAGCAACGAATAAAATTGAAAACAATATTGCAGGAATAGTGTGTACAACGATATAGATTTTCTGGTAATTCAGTAGCACAAGACTGGAAAGGTGTACTAATGAGACGTCATACATATTTAATCAAGGAAGTATAATGATCCCATTTACTTGAATATTAATGACTGTAAAGAATGCAGCAAAAGGTTAAGCAGACCAACTGTAGGAAATATGACTATCAAACGTCAAAAGTATTTCGTAGCCTAATTCAAAATTATATTCGCAACTTACTAGATTCTTTTCAAGGCTAGAATTCTATCAATAGCTACACATAACACAATGACCGAAGAGAAGCACAGTCCAAACAGTGGTGCAGCTTGAAGATGCATGCAGATGCGTTGAGGCATCACATGCTCAGGAGTGCTGAAAAGAAAATGAACAATGTTAGCTTTCTCACAGTATTTTATAAGATAGTGGTCACTAACACGTCATGACTGATTACCATAACATATTGACCGAGTTGATGAAATATGTCGCCAAATGCTATCATGGCTATCATAATGTTGCACGGGGAGCGCAGACGTCTGAATCAGTTGTTTCATATTTTTTGCCATCTTTCAGATTCAGCACGTAGACTAACACGTTTCTCAGTGACAGCTAACAAATCCCAGATGACTTCAGGAACACTGTAATCGCGGCACACTTTTCACTAGAGCTGCAGCTGGTTATTTGATTGCCTGAATTATTACCTACCCCAAGCATAGTGCACCATACCGTTGATAGAATTACGTGTAAGATTTTTGGGGCAACATACATACGAAACATCATTCGTTATAATAGTACTAAGATGTTCCTTTGAAAATTTCTGAGCTAGGAGCTCCAAATGTGTCCCAGTAGCCCTGCATGATACTGTCACATTCATTTGTCGGAACCTCAGTTGAAGTTGGCTAGGAAATACACTCATCAGAAATTTGAGAACGGTAGACAAATGAAGGAAATCACTAGGGATCCCGAAATCCGATAGGGAAATTGAAAAACCAGGGAAATTAAAAAGATTAAGACAGACGAATTCCGTCAACACCTAATGTTTTTTAAGTTGACAGAACACCTCCTTACCTGTCAACAATTGTAACATAAACAATCAAGGTGTTCGTAATGATGCCAACTGTCGGAACAAGAATATAAAACACTTGCCAATACCATTCTATATAAACAGTCATATAACAATAAATGCGTGTGATAAGCACAGACCTTGAAAGATTGCTTTTTGATTTGAGATACGATTATCTTAGAACATGTGCGAAGGAGACATGAATGTAGACATAAAATGTGAGCGAGAGGCCCGGAACAAACAATGTTATATTCTTCGAAAACGACAAATTGAAAGACGGTGCTAATGGCAATGAACGAGGATAATAACATATCATCTGTAATGGGTTCAGCCATCAGCTTCTGCCATTCTTACTTTCTCGAAGACTTCTTGCGTAATGGCACTCCAATTTCAATTCATCTCCAATTTCATTTTCAGCACAGCGAGTGCGAGTTTCAGCGTAAGCTTATGTAGTGAGTGTACTGAGCATGAAGCAAGATCAAGTTGTCCACTTCCGCTGTCAAAATAAAAAAACTAAGGGAAGGACGGGAAATCAATCGAAGGCAGGAGTTGATCTTTATAGATTGTCTGAACAAGTTCTCACAGTGACTACACAATTTTCACTGTATCGGTCAGCGGGTGAAAAACTTATGTCAGAAAGTTAACATCATGAGTGTTCCAAATTTGGACAGGAAGAAGTGAGCCGCGTAAGAGTTTAATACAACAATAGCGAGGAAGTAGTGAAAAGGCGAGGGGCGCCGGGTTCAACCCCACCTCTTCAACACAACGTTCTTCCTGTTTCAGGATTACTTTAACATGTTCGCGACAAAGCCGATTTTGAGCGTATCGCAGCGTGGGACACGCGCGTTTTTGGTCGCTTGAGTCCCGTGCTCGGCCGCTCGTGCTCGCGGTCCCACGCGGAACACACCCCGTGCACGACCAGTTGTGCACGTTGTCGCGAACGTGTTAACATGCCCTCTAATATTTGAAAGCTACATAAGCAGGATGAGAATGCGATTAACATCATCATAAGTTCCGTTGTGAGAGTAATGATAGAGAGTAATTCGCCTCATGCAGGTGAAGAAGTGAATCCAAATTCCAGCCCTTCGTCAAATGTTAAAGTTTTGTCGTAAATGATCTTGAAAGAAAAGCGCCATTCCTCCAGTAGTCTAATAGCAGCCGATGAAACCTAATGCATCGCATGGACGCATCATCCGCGCAATTGAATCACATGTTCCTCACTTGAGCCATGGCCATAACGAGTACAAAAACTTGATTAAGCTTCGAGATTTATGGGTTCATAGACTGCGTTGAAAGATTGACTTTGTTCGAAGTCACAACTTCTTCCATATTCGGCAGAACAAATATATTCGGAAGAGTGCAGCTTATAAAGCATAGAAGAGGTTATCGGATACAGTGGAAAAGGCAAATGACATCCGGCTGCGGATCCGCCCCTTACAGTCCATAATTCAGTCCAAAATTAAGTATGCTTCAATGACACAGCGTCAATCCAGTATCATTTTTAGGAGCAGAATTGCAGAAAGCAGCAGTGCATAATGGAGTGTGTGCATGGTTCCATATAATTTCTGTTCTTGATGCTCTCTCTTGAAGGGAGGACATGGGCGGGGCAAAGGCGAAAGTGCATGCTGAAGAAGTTTTGCATCCCGTCTGCTCCGCCCAAGAAAGGGCTCCGAGAGCTGAGATCTCTTCATCTTTGCAGAAATAAGTAAAGTAAATACAAATACACATACAATAGCTAGTAAATACAACCTATCTGTCAACCAACAAGACCTCGAAAACGCGGTCGTAAGGTGGGCCTTCACCTTTAAACCTACATTTGAAAAGAAAACTAGGTCCTAACAATAGTGATGAGAACGCAAACAATATCGCTGAGCAAAATGAGGCATTATCCACGCTAGAGGAGGGACTGGGGACTGCCGCTTCAAGCTAAACAATTGAACATTAGGAACGCCTACGTACGCATTTAATTAGAATCCCGGATTAAAGAATCATTAAAGACCAGTGGCAAACGTTAAACGCCGTGAAACAATCGGGAAAATTTTTCTTCCTGAGGCTCTCATTCGGAAAGCAGAGGTGGATGGCTTATCGGCTTTGGTGACCACTGCATTATCACAATAGAGTGTTGTTGTTCGGTTATAGTTGACATAATGTTACGGGGCACTACGGGCTACTGCTAGAAACCAGTAATACGCATAGTCTATGTCACAGACCACCGATAGAAGCTACAATGCCATAGAAAGTTTAATTGGCCACGCTGGGACATTTTACGTATATCATTATCGAAAGTGGGGCTAGATTCTGTCGTGTGAGCCATCATTCGTTGCGTTTATTAAACAGCCATGGTACGCTGGCGGTGTGTGCCACTGCTGGCATCTTAACTCAGAGTGGAGAATTTCGATAAGCGCTGCTTCTAATGTTTTAGTATGGTAATGTGCAGGGTGCGTGAAAAGTATTGACTGCTTACAAAACGGTGCTGCAGTGCCCGCCCACAATAAGGATGTAACCACAGAGATCCTATAGAAATATAGGAAATCCTACGAACCATGTTTCGTCAACCGTGTTCAATATGGCAGCCTTTGGTTTGACAAGCGTGGCGAAGGTAATGCCAGGATTTGGCGCTACAAGTACTAACCATGTTCGTCTCAGGCTTTAACCAAAGCTGCTGTCAACCTTTTTCCCCCGCATGCTCCAAAAACTTTATAGCTTTAATACAGCGCG
>KN728012.1:10481-22679 GCA_000816745.1 Ancylostoma duodenale | reverse complement strand
ACCGAAATTAAAGCGAGGGAATTGTCGTGATGTTGTAGCGGTACGCAGTTGCAGATCAAAGACTTGAATGTGGAAGTTCCCTCTTGCAACACGATGACGTTTGCGAAACTTCTAAAGAAATTAGAAAAGAGCAGGATTTCCTCGCTCTTCCGCTACGGCATTACTTCAAATTCTCAGCCCCTGGTTACTTCTGTGATTCTGCGCCAGCGACTTCCTGGTGAACTCCAGCTAAAATTCTTACAAGTTTTTTATTTACAAGAGAATCGGCTAAGTCTGCCAAAATCCCGGATAAATGCTGGGTAAATACGGTATTATCCGCTTAAATAACGAGTAGATACCTCATATTTTCCCATTATTTTCGTCATAATTTCTCCTTTGGGAGAAAGTATGACGAAAATAATCGGAAAATATGAGGTATCTACTCGTTATTTAAGCGGATAATACCGTATTTACCCAGCATTTATCCGGGATTTTGGCAGACTTAGCCGATTCTCTTGTAAATAAAAAACTTGTAAGAATTTTAGCTGGAGTTCACCAGGAAGTCGCTGGCGCAGAATCACAGAAGTAACCAGGGGCTGAGAATTTGAAGTAATGCCGTAGCGGAAGAGCGAGGAAATCCTGCTCTTTTCTAATTTCTTTAGAAGTTTCGCAAACGTCATCGTGTTGCAAGAGGGAACTTCCACATTTAAGTCTTTGATCTGCAACTGCGTACTGCTACAACATCACGACAATTACTTCCCTCGCTTTAATTTCGGTACTACAACTATGAGTCAGCGTAAGCAAGCGTAGTCAACTCGTCCTTTAGCGGCGAAAATGTGTACTGCCTTAGCCACATCGTATGGAAATAAAAATTTAAACAAAATTACAATTCCATGAAAAATAATAACGATCAAAAATTGCTTCAGTGGCGTGAGGTCCCATATATGCCCGAACACTCCATGATTTTTCAAGCAAATATTTTAATGATTCTTCCACATCACCTGTATACAATAAGGTATTACGTCACCATCAAGCCCACACATGCAGTTGTCCACAGATCGTGTCCCTGAGGACCCCAGCAGTAGTGTGGTCTCCAATCCCAACTCTATTAACCACCCACGAAAAATTCGGAACTCCTCTGCAGACGTCTCGGAACGCTGATTGCTTCGATGATGCCACGGAGATGCTAATTTTAGAGCGGATAGGGACAAAGAAGAACAATTCAACCGAAGAGGAAAGTAAGGTAGTTTGGATAGGTGCATCGTCACCCTACTGTCGTCAGAGGATTGCCCTCATTTCCCAAAATACTCTGCAATTCTATTTTTTCCCGCTTTCATTAACGTTGAGGGAAGGAAATGATGCGCGAGAATCGCCCATAAAGGAAAGGTGCTTTTTTTCTTATCTATTGCTGTGGAAATGATATCAATGGACTTTCAGGACTACACATGTTTTAATGGTGAGAACGTAAAAAAGTGCAGACCAGTCTTTTTTATTTCTGTTATAACCTGGGGAGTTTCTTAGAGAATAGACTGTACATGAGGGACTCTCTCACTCAAAATTCGGATAACCATCCATCTCAAAATCGCCCTTCGTCGTTCTTGGAAGAAAGATAAAGTGAGTTCTGCAGGAGAAAAAGTGCTCAGCAAGGAGCTTCTAATAAAACTTTTGCACCACACTACTATGACCACCTAAGAAAGATGAGCACAACCAGTTCAAAAGAGCAGGATTGAGGAACAACGTACTGTTTTTTTTCTACAAATTAATATTTCCCGAATGAAAAATACTGTGGGAAATTCCACAAATGTTCCACATCAGTGAAGCTTTCAATTCTAAATTTCATGGCATTGAACCCCACATGTCAAAGTGAAAACGACATGGAAGGTATTAACTATCTAAACTATGCCAATCTCAGAACATCTGAGCTGCTCTCA
The DNA here is from genome assembly GCA_000816745.1 of Ancylostoma duodenale. Taxonomy (NCBI): domain Eukaryota; kingdom Metazoa; phylum Nematoda; class Chromadorea; order Rhabditida; family Ancylostomatidae; genus Ancylostoma; species Ancylostoma duodenale. The sequence goes on along the minus strand of KN728012.1, from coordinate 20,769 downwards.
TATGGAATGTAGAGTCAGACTGAAGTTCTCTTCTTAATTTTTCAAGGAACGAACTACATATGATTGGAAAACCACACAGAAGCATGAATAAAACACACTGAGACAGGGTTTCAACCCTGTGTATCTGTGATATTTCTTCATGATCCAGTGAAATTCTCATCGAACTTTGGTTCCATGTTCCTGTACCTGTAACTTTTTTTTTTGAAAAGGAAAAAGTTTTCTGCCTTTGTCTCACTGTCACACAATCTCTCTCTCACTTCATTAATACTGAGTGCCTCTCTAGTATGGTTTGATTACTGTTTCTTTCATACATATAACCTAAAAATGTCATATCTACTTTTTTCGGATGTGTCGTTATCGCTTTATATCCCAGTTACTTTAAGTTCTCATAGTTTTTTTCCGCAGTGTTGTTCGCTGAATTCTTTAATTGCAGAGGCTTTGGCTTTCGTGATAAATAAGTGTATATATAATAAAATTACAGAACATGTAAAAACCACTTGGTGCTGGGTGAAATATCATGTCCGTTCTTCCAGACTGGAAGCAGTCTGCTCTCGACCAAAGGCGGTTTACCGTACTCGCCTTGTACTTGCATATTCTATACCAAGAGAGCCTCCAGTTAGTTATGTACATCGCCCCCAACCATTTTTGATCTCTTGCGCATGTATAAATAGGTGCTTGGACTCTGTCCAAGATATCCAGACATGCAGGTGGATTATTTGATGAGAAACACTCGCCCACCAAAAATCTCCGTTCAACTACGCTGTGGAGTGTGTTTATTTCAACAGAAATCTCACCAGAATTTCTAAACATGCAAGTGAACATCAAGTTGATTAGCTAAAAAAAGGCTCAGACTACTTTATATTCTGTCTGGTCGGACATCAGTGATGTCGTGGCTTTTTTTAGAGAATCCAAAGATATCATAGGTATCAGTGATTACGACTGAGCAGGGCTTAGCACTTCTTGGAAGTGTGGCTGAGCTCAGTGCAGAGATGACTGCATACGCACGTACGGAAAATACGCTTAGAGAACACCTACGGGCATCTAAGTTCAGGTGGAACATGATCAAAGACGAACATCAGCACCACATCATGTTTTTCTAGAAGAATCTCGAAAAATATTGCATGAACCTGAAGTACAAGGAAGGAAACAGTGCTCATCATTTCCGTTCTTGCAGGATATTCAGCACTAATGTATATAATCTCTGACTGTGAAGTGCTCTCGATAACGTGGGAGTTTTGAAGTTCCTAGATCAGAACAACTCTACGAAGAAACTAACATAATTTAACTATTTATGAGAAAAAAACCATTCATGCTGCATACTGTACTGTTTGAAAAAGTCTTCTGAATGTCAGGATAACCAGATAGCACAAACCTCAGCCTCACCTTTTCAAGTATTTGCTTAATTTTGAAATAGATCTACGCAACTAGTGTGGTTAGTAATCATGTTGCTATTTGTTTTTGTTGCCAAAAGCGAAGCGGAACAGTTTTCGTACAAGAACTCGGATTTGCTACTGAGCTGCTTGGAGGTAAACAAAAATTATAACAGGTTGGGAAAAAAAGACGGACACTCCATATCGCCGGGATTTTCCTCCCGATAGTTCAGTTAATAAAATGCGGGTGGGTGACATCTGAAGCTCTACATGCAATGAATAGCAGACAACTACATGATAGGTTTTGCTGAACTGGACAAACAAATACTTATTTACAGTGTTTTCGAAATGCTCCGCTGGCTAACCCATATGCTCTTTATTCCGGCTAACGTTTCAGCGTCGTCGCTTTCGTCAGAGCCTGAAAAGTCGAAACCAAATGTAATATATCCTCCCAAACGCCCAATCAGTCCACAAGTTTCAATTCAACATGAGAGTAGACACGAAAAAAATGAGCAAGGCAGTAAGGGCCAGTCTACGTAAGGCTGATCTAGAAGATCACATAAGAGTGGTAGAGATACCACCGGCAAGTCTGAAAACTCAACTTGTCCGTAATCGTCTTTATGATCGGCTCTGTGTAACACCCAACTGCGTTATATGCCCATTTGGCAAGGATGGAAGCTGTATGGTCTCAGGTGTAGTCTATCTCATCACCTGCCAGGCATGTGGAGATCAGTACATTGGTGAAACCGGACGTCCACTGTGTATTCGCGTCAAGGAACACCTGTACGGCATGAATAGACCAAGAATAGCTACACCACTCGGAGCTCTTCGCAGACAAAATCATGGCAACAGTTCATTCGAGGTGGCTGCCACTATCTTGTCGTGGGGACCTTAAATTGTAGCCCGCAGAACATTAGAGGCGTTTTGCATAACCGCTGGGAATCCACAAATGAATAGGAAGGAAGAGTGCACTGCCGTGACCAACGAACTGGCTCTGTACCAAGCCCTTTGCAGGTTTTGACCTACGGTGTCAGATGGGGGGGCACCCTACTTACCAGTAGCGGCACACCTATTCAACACGCCTGTACCTTTCATCGCGGCTATCGGCTATCTAGGTAAGCATTAGTGGTTTTACTCCTCTGATTTTTTTTTGCGTGTCTACTCTCATGTTTAATTGAAATTTGTGGGCTGATTGGGCGTTTGGGAGGATATATTACATTTGGTTCTGACTTTCCAGGCTCTGACGGAGACGGCGACGCCGAAACGTTAGCCGGAATAAAAAACTGTAACAATCTCGTTTCACTGATCAAGCTATTCAAGACAAATATATTCGCTATGCCGAGAAGAAGGTCGAACATTCACATTAACTCATATGCATTCTAGGTTGTTTATTAGTTTGTTTCCTACAAGTCTATCGCTGGCTATCCTCATTCTTTGAAAATTTTTCTTCTAAGTTACTCGGGTAGTTCCAGCTGCGAATTGTCAGGGCGTGGGAATACATAACATCCACATACACATAACATACATAACATCGCTGCTGGTCTGCATATTCAAACCGCATATGCAGTGGCATTTTCCGAGTGCCAACCACCTGATGTTAGCGGTTAGACTAGGTCTAAAATGGGTACCGCTACAGAAAGACTTGGAAGCAGGCGATATTTTGGCCACCTTTTGCCTCATCTCCCCATATGTGGTCAAACACCTGCTAATTTCGTCCTGAAATTGGGAGTCGTGACATGTTGCTTGTTACCGTTGCTATTTGCCTCTCTAACTGTTTCTCATCGGGATAGCCGCCGTCGCCGACCGATTTTTTTTTCGACTCAAATTCTTGCATGCGGAGAGTTTGCCTAAATTTTTCTTTGTTTTGTTTGGTGGCTCTCTCACGCTGGTGGTGTGTCTGATGCATCCTAAACTGCTCGCCTTGAGCTTAGCGTCCCTTACTACTTTTTTACTCATCCCACTATTTAAGTTTGTGCGTTTTAACTTCTAAATGTTCTGCTCAAATCTACGCCGATATGTCATGCAGCACTTTGTGTGCATTGAATAAAACAAAATAAAAATATGCAGAGTGTGCCGTAAGATCTGACACAACATATAAGATCACTCTTGGGTGATTTTAGGATTTAACGCAACGAGTCTAAACTGATGTTGAATCTAGCTCATAAACTCCTATCGAATCTTGCGTGAATACAGCAGTTCATTCCCTTTATTCTGGTCTTCCATTAGGGTAGTATTCTCGAAAATCTGAAGAAAACTGCTCTTGGAAGGCATTCAGCCAGATGCTCAACGAGATTCAGGATCTCTCAAAGGAAAAGAGATCCTGAGATAGCCATCATGTTTTTCAATACCTTTTACACGCATGATATTATCCTGCTCGCTAAAGTATCAGCTTGCTTATGTATGTGTTTAGCATGAACACAGTTTTGGATAACAGGTTTTTTTCATATCTTCACCCAATGATGAGCAATCGGGACCAAATTTGAGTATTTGTTTGGACCCCATAGGGGCTTTCTCTCTGTTACCTAATATGAACACGGGGTCCCTCGAAGCCGGTTTAAAGAATAAAGCCTCAATTTTGTCTTGCTAGAATTTCTGTATCTACGTGTGGGGAAAAAGTGCCCATTTAAATTAAGCACACTTCTCCTCAAGTTTTTCCTAAGAAAGTGATTACTGTGATTTCCATACCAATTGAAGCCAGCGGTAGAAACAAGCCCTCGAATTTGACCAAATTTCCGTTGTATTGAACCTAGAGAACAATGCAAGCTTTGTGATTTCTCCGTGATTACCTGAGTGCATGTTAGTAGCAATCGAATTGAAATTGAAGAAAAAAAAATTGAAGAAATCCGCAGCGAAGTGCGTGTTTTCTACCTATTCTCACAATGAATCCTTTTTTTCGCAATTTTTAGCCATGTTGACGTCGTTATGATAGCTGGCTCCGTGCTCGTGGTATTATGAGTCTTATATCTTCAATCATTGATCGTCCAAAATGGTTGGTGTCCAGAATATTTGGCTGTCACTGTACGTATATAAAGCAAAAACATTAATACTTCTTTGGCTATTCATCCACTGTCAGAAGAACTGGTGGATAGCCGGTAAAAAAGAATCTGAGCATCTTTGAAGCCTTCAAAAATGCATCTGACAGAACTTTTTGCGCACCCTTTGGTATACCGTGCTGTATTTCGTAGTAATTGTCTTTAACCTATAAGTCCTATGTCAGGCCTATACTCGAATATGGAACGACGATATTTAATCCTCACCTAAGAAAATTATTAGTTTTGATTGAAAAAGTACAGAGCAGTTTTACAAGAAAGGCCATGATTAGAATCAAAGGATTTGATTACAATGACATACCTCGCTCCAACATCAAAAACAAAGAACAAAACCTTCAATTTCTTGACAAGGAGGAAATGAAATGATCTAATAATGGTTTGGAAAATTCTCAAGGAAAAATTCAACATAAAGGTGACCAAACTGGTTTCATTGAATGTATCAGTGACGAGAGGAGATCCGTATAAACTGGCTCTTGAAAAGCCAAGATCTTCATTGAGATACAACTTTTTTGTGAACAGGGCCAGCAGCGAATACCTTAGGCTGAGTAAACTCAAACATCTTTCCAACAGTTTAAACAGAGTTAAGAAATACATCAACAGGTACCTTGCGGAATCTCATCATGAAAGTGTTACCGTTTAAGCAAAGGTTTTTGTGCTGATATTATTGTAAAGTTTGTGTTGTACATGTTTTTTGTGTCTTCCTATATGTATTAGGTTTTTGCAAAATCGATGTCGGATTTCGACAGTTGTCTTTGAATTGGCATAACTCGGCTAAAACTAGACTTTTTCCATCGATTCAGTACACATTTGAATCAGCACATCTTCGCCATCTTTACACCAAATTTTGTTTCCATTAGGTTTGAAGCCAAGCTATTCGGACCCAGCCAAATCAGCAAGAACGTTTTGAATTAACGTGTCTTCACAGCCTCGTCTTCCTCTCAGGAATGGATCCAACCACTTGAATTTGTGGTCATCCGTAGAGGAACGGTCCGCTGATTAAGATCGATCTCTGCTTGCCTCTACTTTCAGAGAGTCTGGAGTGAAAATTGCGGTCTTGAGCTACTGTGCAACACTAGAGGGTGAATCAAAGAGAATGCACTTGCCCAATTTTCCCACCATGCGCATTCCTCCGACATAACAAAATAATGAACCTCAAAGCCACCTTCAAGATATTAAACAGATCTCCTGGTGATAGCTTCAACCAGTGTTTTAAGAACGGCGTTGACGTCATCCAATTTTAGTCCATAACTCTGGGATACGTATCTCCAAAACTAAATGATTTGAACAAATATCAGGTCACGACATTGTTGAGCATTCCCCCCTGCATAGGTTGGTAGTTACTTCATGTTCAAGCAGCTCCCTTGCCATCGAGTTCGAATCCACGAAACAGTTTAGGACGAATTTTGGCGGACGAATACACTTCGATTCTCCCTCGAAAAACCCAACAGAAGTGCGTAGATCTAAATAAGAATGAGAGAGTAGAAAGAGGGAGAAATGCGCTTTATAACAAGTACAAAATGTTCGCTGGATGCACCATTTCGCATTCGGAAGCATCACTCCAGATTTCATGGTTCAAAAATCCGACATCGATTTTGCAACAACCTAATACATGAGAAATTATGTAATAGAGTAAGTAAGTAGGTAATTCTTTTGTAAGGACATACATCTGGCCACATACATATGTAAGCTTTCCATGCATTATTAAAAAATTGAATGAATGTTCAAGAGAAAATTCCCAGTTCTAGTAACGGAAAAGAGATTAGGTGGGATACTTTTACCACCTGTATAGGTTATACTTCAATGCAAGCCTGAGCACTTTGTCTGCTTTTTGGACATTATTAAATTTTATAGACTAATTATGATTGGCAGGAAGCCATTCATAGATATATGATTATGATTCCATGAAGACTGTGATTCTAGGAAAGAGCAGAAGTCAGAGAGAGGTTTAATGGACACTTGGGTAATCCCACTGATCAATCAGGGAACTAGTCAACTATGCGGGCAGTTATTTTCAAAACTCTCGTGGGTGTAGCTGTACAAGAAAATCAAAACATGAATAAGAACTAATTGATAGGGAACAAGCAAATAGAAAGGAATATATGGCCGCAAAGGTAGAATATTTTCTTTTATTTGAAACAGCGATGTTAGCTGAAATTACAAATTTCAAGCTTCACGTAGAGAGAAGTTATAAGCAAAGGATGGAAAGGTGATTTTTTTTACCAGTACTGTATCTGTTGAATTAGCGATTAATCTAATTCAATTCAAATATGTAGTGTATTATTCATTTCTTTGTGCTGAGTTGAGTTTGAAAGTTCAATTGTTAGCTTTTTTAAAGGCAAATTTGTTTCTGCAGCAATTTAGCAACTGCGTTATGCCTGTTTTTGTAAGAAAGACAGATATGGGACAACATGAACTACAGGATAGCGTAACCTACAAAATTTTGCGTGGTATCCACCTATTTTTTTCAAAGACCGCGAGGTTGCGTGAATCTCATGTATGGTCTCATGCATTTTCGACTTTCCCACTTTTTTCTTGTTCGGTACAGCTGAGTTCCACAGGTGCGTTAAAATCATGGATACAAAGCACGCTCCGAAATGTTGTTTGGGCATTCGAATACTTCAAGATAACTATCATTTTCCTTCCATGTCATCCAATTTATACTTCCTAAACGCCACAATCTGGCCCCACATTCACAGTTTTACCATCATGGCGTTGCATTTACAATAGTGTTCCGGAATTGCGGGACTGCCTCATCCCTGCGTTCATGCATGAGTTCTCTGGAAACAGGGATGAAAACCTACAGTCACCGCCGCAGAATTTGGAAAATTTCGCGGGATTCGTGGGATTCGCGGGATTTGCTGGATTTCTCAATAACTCACTCCAAAATATTTTTTTTTTCGAGAAAGCTTTGCACATTCTCGAAGAATAGACTTCACTTTATCTTCCCCGAGTCTGCAACAAGATCTAGGTTGCTGCTGCTAGATTCCCAATATCAGAACCGCAGTTTACTAAACTGCTTTACTGCTCTCTCTACACGGTTCTTGGGTGGGGAAGAGGCTAACAGTGAACCATGGTCTTTTTCCCCCAAAACTTTATTCATTCCACAACATATTTAGGATAGCTTTTATAAAACATGGACTACAAAGCAAACTAATGGATATGCCGCACTACCAATGGTTAACATTAGAAAATCGCCGCTGCTTCCGTTTCACGGGTCACTTGCTGAGGTCAGATCAAATACACTCATTCATTCATTTATTACATGGCATATCCATGTGAGCACAATGTGCAGGTTGGAATACAAGTAAAGATATTAGTAGTACAATACAAGTAATTCAGTCGACGGTCATATTTAATTACATGTATGTCAACATTAAACGCTACAGCTTGCTGGGCAGAAAACCTCATACATTCGAGCTAGATGTCCAGTACTCGCCAACTGGCTTTTCGTATAAAGAAAGTTTCACTGGCATTCTTTTGTTTTTGCTGAACTTCAAATATTCAGAAAGCGCCCTATGAGTAGAAAAATTCGGTCGCATTACTGTTCATCAGATTCGTGGACATCACTCATTTTGCATGTAGTCCCGAAGGTTCAGTGGATGGTGGTGAGGTGTAAAGTAACACGTAGATTGCGGTTAGGAGATGCTGTTCTTGACAGAACCGTCGGTAGAATTATTAGATCGTCAAGTATGAAATGTCTGATTTTGAATGAGAAGATTTCGAGTTTTGTTTCTAAAGCAAGATGCGGTATAAGATATCTGAATATGCTCCTGTACTATCGGCATGGCCTTGCCTTCTTAACGGTGCCTTGGTTGCACCAACAGCTTATAAGCGTGGAAAGCCAGTGGCAATCAAGTGGTGAGGAGCGTTCCCAACTTTATGTTGAAGATTGAACATTTTTTCCTGCAAGAAGTGGGCTAAATCCTGAAAGCAGTGGTGGTCGAATAGAGCAAGGTTTGTCCAGTACAGTGAGTGGCAGGTCGGTCCTCACTCCTGCTCCTTTGGCTTAAGCAGCGTGGATTTGTGAAAAATGGTCCACGATTAGAACCCATTTTTGAGGGTCAAACTGGGAGAAATTCGTTCACCGAACCACTTTCAGTAGGCGTACATAATATCTTGAATATCTGGAAATTATTGAATTATAAAGGTCACACCTTGCTGCATACGCTGACCGAGTTTGACTCTATCCGCTTCGGCTACGGCTTCCATCTCATCGATATCCAGGTTCTTCATAAGGCTCAATTTGCAGCTTTATGTCTTCAATAGCCAAATGTGCCCTAACACTGCACTGACGTTTTCAGCTCTCTCTGCTCTAATAGCTGGAAAATGGAACCCGTGTTCCAAAATGACACGATTTTTCGTCTTTGAGTAGTTCTACCAAAAATGCTCCAAAACAAAGATTTGAAAACTGATCAAAAATCAAAAAAGTGATTTCGAAACAGAAAGGATACATCTTTGTAATGAAAAGAAAGATGAGAAGTGATCCAGCTAAAATTCGAAGATAGAGGCTCTCAAACTGACCGCTCATAAAATCAGACATTTCATACTTGACGACCTAATAAAGCGAATAAAGTGCCTTCTCAAAAAAAAATGCCTTTACATTACTTCTTTGGTAGGAGCGAGCCTCTAGTCTTTCTATTTTAAAAAAATCTAGGCGCAGCTGGCTGAAAGACCATTCTCCGATTTTTAACCAATAACATTCTACTCTCTCTGGAGAGATAGCACAGAAACTCTGCTCTATCCTCACATTTGCGAAAATTTTTGAGGAAATGGACAGTTCCTTCGCAAATACGCTCTCTAAAACAGTAAACTGGTTACACATCTATCAGATTCGCTTTCCTAACGGATTCTTAGACCTGGCGTCTGAATTTTCCAGACTTGTCGGGCGAAAAATGATGACGGATCCTATTTCCAAGAGGTCAGTGCAACAAAACCCGTCCAACACCCCCAGCTGAAGGCCTTGGTGAGTAATGCAAACCCCGTGCCAACACCTAAGCCTACACATGGGAATAATATCCCGATTATCGTCTGCAAATCTTAAACCCAACTTCTTATTCTCGAGTATTTTGATTGGAAGTCTGTTGTTGATCGCATTGCCAAAGATTCATCTCACATTTAAGGCGATAAAGGTTTCATTCTTATTACTTCCTTGAAGGTGACTAAGATAGAAATGACTGAGGCAACATGGCAATGGATTACAACAAGCGACAGCTCATCTGTACACATGTTGTTGGCGGAAGGGAAAAATTTTGCAGGAAGTCACGTACGACTATTTAAATTCACTATTTTTGGTATCCATAGAACTCAGCTGAGCTGCAGCTATCCTCGCTTACAAGGATGCCCAGTACTCTTACCACGAGGCATACCAATCCTAATCCGTGAGTTAAAAAAATTGTGCAAAATAAAGTTGAATAGCTGCAGTTCGGCATCAACGGGTGTCTGTATGGAAGATCAACGAAATTTAATTTTTTTAGAGACAGAAGTGTCTCAAAAGTTGGAGACTGAACAGAAAAAGTAAAATATTACGAAGTGTAGAAAGAAAAAACGGTTATGTAGAAGCACAGGCCAAATCTTTCAAGTACATAAATACATGTATAGTCGTTGTCACCACGGAACAAACGTGTGCAGCCGCACGGCCACGGCGAAGGCCGCCGTGCAGCCGTGGCGCAACACCGCCGCGAGGCTGCTGCGGGCGGCGTGGCGGGCATTTTGCCAGCCTTGCCAGTCGGCTGATTTATCGATTACTTCGTTGCCGCTGGATTTCCGCTGTTTTTGTTCGTTTTTCTTAGGGGTTTTACATTTTCTTTCCTGTCTCACTGATTTTTCATCCATTCCAGGCCAGAAGGGATGTTGAGCTAACATCCCTTC
>KN728011.1:0-22485 GCA_000816745.1 Ancylostoma duodenale | reverse complement strand
GAACGTGAGACAGAGAGGCATCTTATACTCTCGCGATACTTCAATGAGTCCAGTAACGGCATCTTCCCGAAAGCCGGCTAACGGAGTGAAGAGATCCCAATTGATGACGAGGTTGGGAGTCCTCTTGAACTTCGCGGCTTTCTCTCCTTTGCGCGAGAAGAAGAATCTTGCACGAAGGAAGCGATGGTCTGATCCGGTGTAGAACTTCGGTACAACACCGACGTCGGTCAGGCAGAATCTTCGATTGACGATGATGTGGTCAATTTCATTATGGTACTCTCCACCGGGTGACTCCCACGTCCACCGTAGGGAGACTGGCTTCTGAAATTGTGAGTAACCATGGATGGTCTTCGTCGTCATGATGAACTCAGACAGCCTCTCTCCCTGTTCGTTCCATTGTAGGCCATGGGTACCGATGTGAAGTTCCTCAGGCGTCCTCCTAGGGCCAATCTTGGCGTTGAAGTCGCCAACAATGACCTTGTAGAAAGTGTGGTCTTCCCTGTAGAACTTCTCCAAGTCCATATAGAAGGCCTCGATTTCCTCATCGTCGTAGTTGGATGTTGGTGCGTAGGCGACGAAGATTGTCAAGGCCGGTACTGATCCACATCTTCTCAGTCGCAAACGTCCGATTCGGGTTGTTAGCTGTTCGAACGAATCGATGTTCATGGCCAAGTTCGTGTTGACTAGGACACCCACTCCACCAACTCCTCTACTGTCGCAGGTTCCAAGGAACAGTTCTTCTCCAGTGTCGAAGGTGGCGTTCAGTGGTCGGTGTCTCCTCGTATTGGTCAGTCCGATGACGTCGTACCTGTTCTTCCTGGCATGCATCATCAAATCCTCGATAGAAGTCTCAGATGCAAGCGTGCGTGCGTTGAAGGTACAGATCGTCATCATAGTCCTTCTGGTTTTAGGCAGCCTAGATAACCCCTCGGACCTCGTCCTCACTGGCGCTGCCATACCAGTGACTCTTCCGAGATCAGGAGAACACTCTCTATTATTGCTGTGTTGGGCTTGAAGAAGAAGAACCCACAGGAGATAGCTTGCTGGGCTCTATTCCCCCGTGGGAGGCTGGAGTTGATTTCACCGGGAAGTTAGCCGGGCTTCCCGGGAGTGGACGATGGAGCTTATTTGTTGACTCCGAACCGCCTCCCTTGTACCTCCCAGTCACTTGAATGCAGGGCTTTTGGTCGGATAGATGTGCAGGATACAATCTGCAGACACGCAAGCACACCCACGCACGCATGCGTGAACATACCCACGCGCTGACGGAATGTATGGAATCGTTCGACACTGCAGAGACAGGGAGTCCATCTCCTGAATCCACCCGCGTCTCAGGGCAGGCACAAGGTCGCGTGTGGTCCGCGATTAGCCCCCTATCCGCCACCTGGGGACGCGCTACGTAGCCTCGCGACTAACCGGCTGGGATCCCTCTTATGAGGGAGATCCGTGTATTCATCGCTCTTAGCAAACGAAAAACAAGGGTGGAATTCGAGAGCTCTAAGATCGCCTTCCTAATTGACTTCCTTACAATAAAAAGCTAGCCCGATCACTAGCAATCAACTATTTTATTATTTATTCATACACACCCTCTTTTTTAATTGAAGATCAGGCGACTGTTCAGGAGAATCTTGTTTCCAAGAATTTCTCTTACACTCGAGAGCACGTGTACCTACGTAAATGTGCATTTGTGGCCATGGATTTAGCAAGAGATCTTCGTCAGAAATATGTGACCACATTTTGATCGAAACAAAGCAAATTACCCAAAACATTTCTGAAGGTGGGGAATATTTTATCGCACATTCATGTGAGTGGCGTGGAAGTCATGAGTTTAGTCACTATAGTCACTATGTATTTTGTCAGATCACTTCTCTGACAGAATCCTGAAAATTTTCTAGGTTTCTTCGAGGTTTTCATGATGCCAGGGCAAAACACAGGTGCGACTCGGTGTCCCCAAATACGTACCTCACTTTCGCTCTCACCTAAGCGTAACCCACGCCCACGAACAGTTAAAGTCACCACCCATTAGTGCTTAAAATACATTTACTCCCAACTTTCATAATTTTTATGAACCGCAATTGCCCTTCTCTTTGTTCTTTTTTCTTTAAAAAGATGAGGAAGTGATGAAGCTCAGCGAGAAGCGACAGCTCGGAATGCTAATCGTGGTAAAAGGCAGTGTTCATGTGACAATTTCATTTTTACAGTACACATCGTACATACATTGATAGGAGCCAGCGACGATATTCCAGCTCATGTTCTCTGACAAAAAGCAAAGTTACCAATGCAAAAGTTTTCTGGCGGGAAAAAACTTAATATACTCTTACTTATCTCATTACTCTTTTTGTGTGGTACATACCTCTTGTTAAACTGAAGAACATACCACTACATAGTAATGAGACCAGGAATCATTCAGTTTTGAAGACGACACCACAAAAAAGCGCACTATTCTTGCGCCGACCACAATCTCTTTGTCGTAGGACCTTCATTGTTGTGTGTTTGAGGTGATCTAGAATGTTTGATCTACTACTGTCCTGTTGTGATCCTCGTGTCTCGGGGTATATGAACCCCACCATTATCCCTGTGTGTATTCGTATTCGTAACCCTCGTTTCGTACTCACTCGCCTGTGCTATTGGTTCTTCTAATAAACTGTTCAATTACTACTACCGGGCAACTGCAATCGTCGAATAGTTTTTTTTACAACTCTTCCTTCATACTCCCTTTTTTGCTCGTCAAACACTCCTTTTAAACATTTAATGCTCTAATTCTGCATCCATTGCAATTCTCAGGTTCTTCTTTGGCACATAATATCATCTCTTTATTTGGAACGCTTTTAGCGTTATTGGAGAACTTTGCCTTTTTTTAAACTGAATTTTGCTTTGTTTTCCCATCCTATGCATTCCTGTTGTTTGACACTAGTCTGGATAGCTGCTGCAGATTCTGTTAGTGATTCATTGAAGCCCATGCGAGTGCGTGTAAGCACCACAATTCGATTTGGTGTAACTCTTTCGAGAGCAGGGCTGTTTGTGCGCAGAACCAACGTCACAGAGGTGCTCTTCGTCTGGATTTATGGGTTTGCTGTGAACCAGTTTGAATGCAGAAGTTGTTATTAATACAACTTTTGTAGCTTTTCCACATATGAAGAATGCGACTGTCACTTGTGCAGATTTCGCTGTGAATACTTGCATACGGGTGTGAGGATAATGCTATCTGGTATGAAGACACCAGAAAAATATGCTCATAGGGGTCGCGATGCTGGATTTCCTTGTGGGGATTCATTCGGAACCTTCGAGAACCATTCACATGTTGCCAAAAAAGGAGACGGAACTGGAGCTATTCCGGTGCGATTAAGGTCTGCAAGAGTTCATTCAGGTATTAAATGCGGCTAGGTGCGGGATAATGGCTCACATGAATAAAACACACGGCAGATGAAAAAAGAAAGGAAGGCTGAAATAGAGCGGAATGGAAGGAAATGGGCTGAGACCAAAATGACAAGTTAAGCCTGCAAAGATGGTTCATTTTACGTTTTCCGCCAGTTCACTTGGACTCCATGTATTCCAAGTGATCCGTCATCCCGAGCATTACCCATCCTTTTTCTCGTTTCATTTTTTTCTTTGCAGATCAGACAGGAACTCTATATTTGTTTCCTCATTAATCCGTGACCTCCATCTTAATTCGAGAAGATTGCCTAATGTGGAAAAAATAGAAAGAAAGGTAGGCGCGGCATATTTTCTTGCTTTGTGAAGCTCGTAATATTCGATGTTCTTGAGCAGTAGCACTGATATTAGATTTATCCCGTTATATATTATTTCACTTCGGCACTTCTTGCTGGTATTTCTTTCTTCCTGAGGCAACTTTTTGTGTGTGGTTACCTTTCAAATTTAATTTGGGAGGAATTTCCTAAATATATTTAATAATTGGGCCAAACATTCATTGTGCAAATGAGCGATTTCGAGTACATGCATATCCCATAATCGAACCAGTGGGGCTCGCTGTTGGATTTGAAGTAAAGTGGAGGGCAAGGACTACTGGCGTACTTTTTTCTGACGATGGTGACTGCAAGAATTATTGTTCTGGAAAGTTTTTGTTACATGCTTTTATGAATAAGTACGTCTACTCATTTGCTTTGGTTCTGCCTCGAAGGCGATGAGATGAACTCGAATATTGAAGGCGAGGTGTATTCCATAGAAAGGGGGGAAGTCCATTCTGTAAAGTCAACAGCCAAGTAATCGATCCACTTCCAAAATTTCCTATCCTTGGTTCGCCGTAGGCCAGTCCACGTATGGTTCGTCCTTTGAAAAAAAAAAGAATATGTAGCCTCAGACTTGTTTTTTGAAGATGAGTATTCCGCCACCATCGTCAGGTTGGTCCGCAGCCCACTCTTCAAAGTCAAAACGCGAACCATCGGTTTACCTCCAACCTTATGTTTTTCTTCGGTTCGTTTTTCTTCTTTCTTCGCCCGATCCACGCATGATGCTGCTCATCACTTCGTATGAGATTGTGTACAAACTAATTTATTCCTCACTGTGAATAGAACCCAAATATGTCTGTATGCATTCATTTCCTGACATTTGCTCTCTGCTTCAAAAGATTTCGCTAATTTACTCGATCCTATGGATGGTGATGCTATACAGTATTGCGAACTTGTCGGCCGGAATCGTATCCACTTTGTTTCGAAGTCATATTTTGCATATGGGATGAGTATCACAGAGAAAATTAGCCAGATGCTAGACATCACTTCTACGCTCAAGCTTGGGTAAATAAACGGTAGCCAGATGATTTGGTTGCAGCGTCGAAAGCAACGAGATGAACTCGAATGTCGAAAGCGAGGTTTCTTCCATAGAAATGGAGGAAAGTCCACTCCGCTGACAAGGCATTCCAATGGGTTTATATTCGAAATTCTTAGCCATCGTCTCCGCCATTAAAATACTATTTTTCCACCGAGAGTTCACACCGGTGAATAAAAAATATTTAAGCGTGAGCAGTGCTGTACATAATAACAGATGAAAATGAGGATGAAGGCCAAAAACATTACGACATCGTCATTACCGATCGTTAAAGCAACTTCTGCGGAATTACAGGACCTACATTGCTATTTGCTTCTTCATTCTGTTTTCTCTTGCTTATTTCACTATTATTTTCACTATTCTTCATTATTTATTCTGGCGAACGCCTTTTGTTAATTACACTGGCTCCTTGAGAATTTCCCGTGTGCGGGTGATATTCATCACTGAGTTTACCCATGTAATCACAGTTACCTTCAACGGTTGTCCTTTTCAGAAACAAAAAGTTTGGATGAACTCAAATATGAATATTGAATAGATGAATATGAATAGAATCAAAGAGGAAAGTAGGTATCTACATGTTCCCCCACATACAAGTAGATACTTCTTTCCTTAGTTCTCCTTGATTCAGAATTCCAAAGGGATATGTGACTGAAAGGTGGCACATTTAACAAAAGTACCCATTTCCGGCTTTCTCCTTGCTAACCAGGGTAGTGTCTTTCACAATAATCTGTTTCTTGCCGAGAAGTGTCGGGCAACACGAATATAAGCTCCAGTGGCGTCAATTGTTATTTTGCCAAGGGAGCGGACATCTGGGGTCAGAAAACTCGCCTGAATAATTCAACGAATCTGCAAGCGCGTACATAAACCGGCTTGATTACGATTTTTTCTGAGGAATTTTGTATCAGTGGATGTCAGGGGCACAAGGATTCAGGATGTGTTCTTGGAGCTGCAGTGCCAGCCTATTTTGCTCTTGTGCGTAGTTTACCTCAAGAAAGCTGAGCTCCATACTATGAGAGAGAAGCAAATGGAGCTCGTGTTTCACCCGAAACCATGAACGCACTCTAAGGCAACGCGGCACAAAAAATTAGCATTGATGACGATGCAGTGAATGAGATGAAAAGAAAAACAAAGAATAACAGAGTGAAAGTGCGACATAACTTCTCATTTATAAAAGTTTGACTAAGTTATTCAATTAATTACAATGCAAACTACTAGCAACGAAATCGCACGCGGATTCCGGACAACGTCGTACTTACACTTCTCTTCCCTGCTCTTTTTTTTTCCGTCTTCTTCCCATCATGTTTGGCCTTTACTACTACACAACGATCTACTTCTACACAACATTGATGGAAAGAGAAACGTGCCAAAACTTCACAGAGTTTTCGTCAGTGAGGGAAGGAAAGAGATAGAAGAAAGCTTTAATGACACTCCATGCAGATGCAGCATTAGAAAACAGACGCAATGGATGGAGCTCTTTAGAACAACTAAGTGCTGATACTTCCTTCTTATTTGATGTGGTTTTTGTAGTTCATTCGTATTCCTTGCTGAGGGGCTCCACCCTTTTGCACCACATCTCTGAACAATTTTGCGGGCATTGAGCAAGAGGAATTCACACTGCTTTTTATCTAGTATTGTTTGTCGTTCCTCGTACTTGTAGTGGATGGAATCCGTTCGCTGTTGCTACGTTTCCTCCACTTGTTCTAAAGTCATCCGATGACGTTTCAGATGGCAGGGCGGTGACGGACGCGATGCTGACACTATGTATCTGGGCGCTGATCCTCCGTGATGTTTGCGCTGCCACCTACAACATTGGTAAGAATGACAGCAATATGCTAAGTTTAGCGCCTTCAATGTCGGAACATTCAGGGACGACGGCCACGAAGGGCTCGCTGGCGTACGAGAACGTTCGCTACGGAGTGGAGCGGTGGAACAGCGCCAACGCGGCTCACACCGAAGTCTCCCTGAACATCGTCGCCACCGAGCTGTATTTCGCTGGGATCGAAGAACGTAGTGAGCAAAGTTTCTTGTTTGGTAACATTTTCACGTAGTGAGTGCAAGCTCCGGGAAATACAGGGTGTCCTCATCTAATGACTACACAGTTTGAGCATAAGTAACGAGACCACAAAACCACAACGAAGGAAAAATGGAACTTTTTTACTCATCTCACTTCTCAATATCATCTTCATCTGATTCCAAGACAACTTGCGCCTTCGCTAATTGTTCCTAGCCTAGAAATAGGAGAGGTGATTATTGCCAGCTCACTATCGGTTTGGCTCACTTTCAACATGATTTATTTATCCATTTATCCACTAGACGCTGTACCCGGCTTTAGTCGGGTGTTCAATTTCTCCCGGCCATTTGAAGCTAATGCCAACACTTGCCGAAAGAAAAAACCCTTCCAAAACGTTCATCATTTGGTGATAGAGTGACCCTTCTCACACCTTCCCTTACTTCAAAAAATGGGATGAAATTGCTCGACTGATAAACAAATCCTTCTGAAATGCTCGTCTTATCCACGTTCAGCGTTTCGGAAAATTCCAGAAGGCACGCTTTCACCGACCCGTGTGCAAGAATGCCGAAAAATCAATAAAATCGATAAATCGATATTTCGCCCAAGATGGTTGCCATATTCGTGTTTTACGTATTGAGGTACCCCAGTAGACATGTCTTTACCACCCCATGGGCAAGAATAGCGAAAAATCAATAAAACCAATAAATCGATAATTTGGCGCAAAATGGTTGTCATATTCGTGTTCAAGGTATTGATGGACCTCAGTAGGCATGTTCTCGCCAGTCTCTGGGCAAGAGTAGCGAAAAATTAATAAAATCGATACAATCGATAAACTAATCGATAAGATCAGGTCAAAAGTAGCCTATAACCTCCGCCGGCCGCTTGAAGACCTGCATGCAAAATTTGGTTTTGATCGGTTCACCCTCCGAGATTTCTATTCGGAAAACACAAACACATAAACAAACTTTCACTTTTATATTATATATAGAGACTTACTGTACACCATATGAGGCAAGACAAACATGCCAGACTAACAGGAAGAAGAAAATGAAAAACAGGAAGTGTCACTGCTAAAATGAAAGAAAACATAGCGGTTTGTCTTACTGAGTGAATTCCATCCCGTAACTCAGTATCTGTACAATGGGAGGTCATCCTTGAATACGTCAGGCCCATACGATACCGCCGGAAAGGTTCCAAAACGGAAGAATATCAAATCAGCAAGGTACGTCCGTCCCATAAAACCATGTTTATTACTCATTCGAAAATGAGGAAACGATCAGCGAGCCAGAGATCAGAGTTTTTTTTCTGAAACCGGCTAAAAGTATGTAGCTCCTTTAACACACTGCGGACAATGTGAGCCCTTTCGTCTCCGTGGGGCCATGTGATGCACATGGTGCATCACGCGCGTTTTTCATGTCCATATAACGTTCCCCTACGATTAGGTGGTGCAAATGGTAAAAAATCAGAAAAGTGCCCTCTGGCCACCCGCGCTCGCCATACAAAAGTGTACTCGGTCCGCAATGTATTAACAGAATATGCACTAGACTCCTTAACTTCTTTCGCACAACCGCTAAGAGAACGCAGAGGTTGGAGGATAACACAGTTGGCACAAGAAGAGAAGTCTCGTCTTTCCCTACCGTTCTGTCACTCACTTGTTGGCAAGCATTAGTGTTGATAGGCATAAACACTCGGCACTAGCATTATTTGTTGATTTCTGGATTGGAAGTTGCTTTGCGCTGAATGCCGAATGCGGTGCCCTTTTACTGATGGATTCCAGGGACCATCAAAACAAATCTGAATTTTTCGGTGTACTAAAATTTAAATGAATTTTTCTAGTGTGCGATGTGATGCAGCACAGTGTTGTCGCCGTGCTGATCCCGAACTCAGAGGAACGGCTTGATGAAGTGTTGATGAAGTCGATGTGCCACCACTTTAGGGTATGTCCATTTTACGAAGTAGTTTTGAAAATTCGTGCCAGGGCGCAGCACATCATGGTCATTGACCACCAGGACTCAGTAGCGTCCTGCAGATTCAGGGGGCTTAGCATCAATTCCCGGTGCGTAGCCAACCGCTAACCGTCTACTGATGTTAGACACAAGCAGATTCCAGAAAGGCACGTCTGGAGGATCATCGAAATCGTGGCTGAAGATCACTGTGGTTCAATCATTTACTCCACCCCTACCCTGCACTCTGGCGCTTTCCAGTGATAATCAGGTGTTGCTCAACCTGTAGGAGACGTATCATGTTGAAATTTTGAATGGAGATGCGCACTGCACCAACAAGTATCCCCCCCGAAGTGGCACCTTTCGTTTTTGAGAAACCGTCTTCGTTTTTGAAAAAACCGTATTTAATGGTCAAAAAGTGGTTTTTGACCATTTTTTGACCATTAATGATGGTTTTTCTCAAAAACGAAGACGGTTTCTCAAAAACGAAAGATGCCACTTTGGGGGAGAGTTGATACCCCCTGGGCGCTTTTCTTGGAGTTGACAGCGCATCGGAACACTTCTTCAAACAAGAGAAATTTCCTGGAAAAGTGCCGGGTTTGCGAAAAAAAAACGCGCTCCAGTGGCAATTTCTCTGACAGGTCCTATAACAAGTTTCAACGAGTTCTGGCGGGGTCAAACAGTTTCGCAGTGGGATCGGTCTTTCGAGTATTTCAGCTTGAATTTGAGATGGATTAGGCTGTCTTCGTTAAATGGTACGCATTCCTTGCTGTAACATCATCTGTCGTCCTCACTAACGGCTATTTAAGTCATTTTTTAGTGCTACCTTGTTTTCCTGAAGGAACCCTAGTATGTAGGTACTTAGTAGCCCATTTCGGAATCCGACTGAACTTAGTACTCCCAAACCGACACTGACCACCTAGTGCTGTGCCCTGATTCGTGCACACATGCACTATCTGCGTGCGCCACTGCAAGCTGCTATACTACTTGAGAAGTGAAGAGCCAGCGTAACTAACCGAACATCCATCTTCAGATCCCTTGCCTCACGCTGAAAATGGGCAACCGCATGGAATTCGGTAAGACTATCTATTGGGATTGATTAGGTAGCGAGAGACACATAATCTCTCGGTTGCAGCGCCAGATTTCGTAACAAGTATCGGACCATCGCGCGGATTGGGAGCTCGAGCAACTAGCGAGTTTCTTGAGAACCTCCGATGGACCTCATTCCTGCTCGCCTACCAGCACGAATCAGGTAGTTACTTCATGACTATTAGGATCCGTTTTCTTCAGTTGTTCTCTGACACATATAGCGCTGTTCCTTTCCATTTGGTACTTCAAGCTAGTGAAATTTATTTATTTATCCTCACGCGGATGTACCACGCTAATTTGCAGAGACACACTAGGTCATACAAGTACCGTGCTTAAAATACATCGAAGCGCTACAATAAGTAATTGCCTGGAGGCAGAAGTGACTCAGTAATGCACAATGCAAACATAAGATAAATCAGTCATAAAAAGTATATACATATTCATATGTGTACGATAGATCAATGATCAGTCATTCGAAATCTACATACCTGTTTCTTATACTGTCTCAGTTTACATGACAAAGTGTATTTGTTGGAGTACCTCAGAAAAGGCGACGCAGCAGCTCTCTGTGTGAAAAAGTTGGGTCGTGAGCTGTTTTTCGCTGTGGAAGATTCTATTTTCAATGGGCCGCCTCTTATGATGGATGATTCTTGCCGCAGATAATTTTGTAGACCATGACAAGATCATACTTGATTCTTCAAGTAGTTAGAGAAGGCATTTTAAAAATTTGGTTCCGAATAAGACGACGGAATGTTGGCGTAGTTATACCTATGAAGCCTAATCCAGAGTTTTTTTTAGTGAAACTGTTTTGGACGGCTTCAAGTTATTATCAGCGAACATCTTACAAGAGGCATCATAACGGTTGATCAAGCTAGGGAACTCATTTAATGATTAGTTTTGCTTCTTTGTCAGTTTTCTAGGGATTTGGAAAGTGCGAAACTTTTGCATATGCCCCAAGTGGCTGCCCCCACTTTCTGTCGTCCCGAAGAGGCGCTAGTTACTTCATATTAGGGTGGTAAGAAACTCTTGATCTGCCCATTAAGTGGGGCAATGCAGTGACTAAATATGGTTATTATATTGTTGAGCAAACTCCACCGTATGCTGAGTAACAAAATGAAATAGAAAAAAGCCTCAAACGGCTCTAGGAGTAGCAAAGGAAACACCTGTTTGGGTGGAGGTGCGATTTGGCGGATCTTCCCCTCGACGGAGCCACATGGCACGATGCGTGTTAGAATCGTAGAGGACCCACCTCTCATATCCACTCAACAGGTACCCCGGGAACTCATTTCAGTGCGGGCAGAGCAGGAAGAACTGATTATGGCTTGGAGGATCTCTTGTGTTCTTGACGTCGTAATTAAAATAAGGGAAGGCAAGTCGGGTATATATGCCTATTATGGAGAAGCCCGTCTACAACTTCCACCGGTGGATCATGGCTACCGATCAATAATCAAAAGTTCTGGATCTTTCAAAAAATCGGCTCGCGACTTTCTTACTACCCTGATATATCCGGCTCTTTATAGTGGAAACAAGACCACTGATCACAGTCACGGCATTGTACTGGGCTCCGTTTGCGTAGACTTTGCGAACGACGATGGCCCATATGTTCTCGATGGGGTTGAGATCGGAAGAACATGCCAGCCACTGCACGCACGCGATGTGGTGGGCTTGCAGCCAGCTGCAAGTGATTGGGAGCGATTAGGGGTGCGTTGTCTTGTTGAAAAATGAGGTTATAGCTGCTGTTCTGACGCAGATAGAGGAGCAAGTGTCTTTCTAAAACATCGCAGTACTCACCTGAGTTCAGACTTGTGGATGTAAACCCCATCTCCACAGTAGCGAAGCTGGGGAAGGCAGCCCAAACCACCAAACTTCCGCCGCCGAAATTGCGTCGAGAGGAAAGCAGTTTCTTTCTTAGATCTCTCCAGTAATGCATGTTTCCGTCAGGTCTATCGAGGTTATTAATTTCATCACATACACTATGCCATGTGAGGATACAATATACAATGCACAGTAGGCTAATACAACTCAAACAAATAACTCTGACAAGTCTTAAATTATTCATACAATGCTTGGCTTGGAAGAGAGACCTCCGATTACTCTTTCTGGTTAAGAAATCCTTCTACTTGTTTCTTGAATGATGAAAGTTTAATGGAAGTGGGATGTCTCCTGCTCATCATTAGATAATTTGAGCCAGCTCTGTTGACAAAAAATGTTTGCCTTACGGAAGTCTTAGCTGTTGGGAACGTAATGTTCAGTAGAGGCCTCCGAGTGATCGAGTTCTGTACTGTGAAAAAGTCGCTCATGTGAAAGCTAGTGTAGCCATGTATAATTTTATGAACCATTATGAGATCATTCTTATTTCGTCCACTTGAAGGTGTTTAAAGTTGAATCATTTTATTTCTAGTATCTGCACAAGGGACACTATTGTAATCAAAACATTTCGCTCTGAGAAAAAGCTTTCTTGTAAAACTATTCTAAACTTTTTCCTAATTTATCCTTAATACTTTTTCTATGGGTATTAAAGATACCTGTTCCATATTCTAGTAAAGGTCTTGCGTATGTTTTGTACTCCTCCAACAAAATTGTTTGGTTTTTGGTTACGAGTCCTCTAAAAATGTTGTGTATGTTTTGTGTTGCTTTGCTGGCAATGTGTCCACATGCCTATCAAATGACAGATTAGCTGTTATAAGAAAACCAAGGTCTCTGATCTCATTGATTCTGGAATGGGCAATGAACATAGTGTGTACTTTGACTGTTCATTAGAGCCTACGCATAGAATCTTTGTTTTTTTTTTCACAGAAAGAGGGAGACTCCACAGGTTAGGCAATTCTTTAACCAGATCGATAGCTTCTTGTAACTTCCGTATGTCTTCCTCATTTTGGATTGACTTGTAGATTTTTATCATGTTGTTTAGGCCGTAATCGAGAGTTTGGAAATTTGTAGAGTCATCTGAATCAGTTACTTTCTTCTCAACGGAACTGTTGTATTTATGTAATTTCTTCACGAAGCGATCATTTAAAAGTCTATACCTAGTGAATGTACGTTCGCTTTTTTCACTCATAGCTTTTTGCCAAAAAATTGGTCTTTGACGGAAAAATTCGTGAATGTACCGCGGAAATTTCGATGTTTCCAGTGAAATCCTCTACGATGGGACAAACAACTCGATGCAATGTTTCAAAATTGACAGGAAAGTTTCATACTTTTCATCGACTGTCTGAACATGACTAAGAGAACCGTACCAGTCAATCTGATTTTGGCATTCTTTGGCACTTGCAAAGTCGGCATGCTTATGGTCTTTCTCAACGACTTCGTCATGGGTTTTCTTTATTATATTTATACAAAATAGAAGAGAAGCATGGTCGCTGCAGCCTACTGGCGCTCTAACCTGGCTGTTTTCAACTAAATTCTTGTCAGAAGTAAGAATTAGATCTAAAATCGAGGTTATCGAGGGTATGCTTACTAACAAACTGTTTTAGACAGTGACTCTGACACATGTTAACGAAAGACTTAGAAGTCCTAATTTTAGCTTGGGGAATTTCTCTCCATATAATGTCTGGAAGATTAAAGCCACATATTATAAAACAGGGTGCGTTAGATTTTGCTACAACTTTGTAGTTGTATTCTTAGATGGAAACCGAGAGAAAAAGAGCTTACCTGAGCCCAGTTGGTGCCCATGTTGTTTCTGGCAAAATCCAACCTGACCAAACGATGCTGTTCATTAAATCTAGGAGCGTGTTTCATCTTCTGCCACATCAGATTTCGACAATGTATCGCTCGGATGATCGTAGACTTTGAAATGCCCTGTGGTAATTCAGTTCGGATCTGATTCGCAGAGCTTGTCGAGTTGGAAGCCAGTCTGCCGATATGACACTCGTCCACTCTCGTCAGTTTTTGAGAGTGACCTCTGGGGTTTTTCTGTCCGTAATCATCAGGATTCTTCACAAACACTTCATCACAACGTCGAGATCTCCCAAACTGCTTCGCGATGGTCCTGTTGCTAACACCAGCAAAATGAAGAGCTCGGATTTGAGCTTGCTCAGTTGCTGACAAGTAGAGGCTTTAGGCATTTTGCTTTTTGTTGGGTATTGTTAAAGGAGTAAGAACTGCTCACCTGACCGCGTCGGAGTCCATTTTCTTGAATATATATGCACCGCCGACAATAAACCAACTGGCAGGCAAATAAAATGAACTATACTTCATTTAGTATAATTCTAGTTATCTCACATATCGCAATCACTATCTTATAATAACATTACTGTTCGCACATTATTTACACCCCATTCATTTATTTCAAACATTATTAATTGGTCACATATAGGCATGTAATAGATTATATCTATATAATTATCTATACAGGACTATCTATTTGACATAAATGTTAATACTTTAAAGTAAAGGTAATAAAGTTGCTATGTTTTTTTTACAGTATTTTCTATTCTCACAATTTATATTACTATATTTCCAATTTTATACAAAAAAATGTCAATTTTAGAAATTTACACATTCAAGAAGTTTGTTCTACCTTACTGATGAGTGCAGGAAGAAACTTGTTACAATGATTAGTTTTCGTATAAGGATAGTGCACGAAACGAGGACTAAACTGATCCTAAGTAATTTACATATAATAGCTTCAGAATAAGAATCCCCTGAAATTCCTTACGGTTTATACACAATACCTCTCTATGATTATCATGATTATCACTAAAACTTTTCACCTTTCTGTTCGTTTTCGTTTTCTTGTTAGCGAAAATTTCCTGGGGTGGGCGTAAAGTTTTGAACCGGTGCATTTTTAGTAAAAATATTCAAAAAATGGTGTCATCTCAGAAAATGATAGCTGAAAGTTTCTAAGGGTTTTCCGACGAGGTAGCAATAATGGTCAATGTTGCAATACAGGAAGACCTCATACTGTTCCAGAACCGAACATTTGGGGGGGGGGGGGGGAAGGGCGTAAACTTTTGTTGCGCACGTAGCAATAAAAATTATAATGCCATGGAAAGGTTTCAAGACAAAAAAATGTAAAATTCATATAGGAATGTTGCCTATTTGCCTGTTCCATTTTCTTATCGTATACAGGTGAATAGGTTTAAGAAATAGGTCCTCCCGAGTTCTCGTCAGTACGGCGAGAAGGACCTACCTTTGTCTAGCGTGAAGGGAAGAACTTGTAGTGTGTTGTCCTTCTTCTTTCTCAGTGTGTGCTATACAGCATACAATACATATTATATCTGTGTATACTCACCAAATTTATAAATAACTTTATATGCAAATTCCATTATACAGTAATGTGGAGTAGCGACCACACTATATAAGGATAGCAAAAGAAATGAGTGGCACTAGATAGCAATGTTGTTGTAGGTGTGAAATAACAACATTGAACTGATAAACTTCAGCAGTGATTTTTCTTCATCTTTTTTTTCAAGGCTCAGGAGAAGTTTGTTGAGAACATGACTTTGATGAAGCGACATTTAGCTGAACATGGTTTTCCTAAACTACATATCGTCTGGGGAATTCTTTCAGTGTCTAAATGATTGGGAAATCAACAATAACATTGTAGTCACTATTTGCTCTGTCAGTGGACTTCGAAGCGGTTGATTCAGGGATACTTTGAATTATCACTGATCTAATTCGTTCCTTTTCGTCAACAGTATTCACTGTGTTTGAACTTAGCTCACGTGCCATGGCTGATGGAAAGATCTTGCTTTCTGCATCAGCACGTGTAGAACTGCTATTTTCTTCACGTTGTTTATCAACTTGAAAGTGCAGTTCTTGGTTTTGGACTAATATTGTGATCAGTTTCAGCTGGGCGTCGATCAAGTGACTTATAAGTGTCTTCAAAAATACCGGGGTCTTCTTGTCCCCAAGTAACTGGTCCAATGCTGTTGCCATTTCATCTGACATCAGGTCAGCTGAGACTTCCCTGTCATTGACATTGTTGCTCGTACTGCTTTTCTGCAAAGTTGAAGCAGAACGGGAAGCCATCTAGAATGGAGTATCAAGAGGCCTGATTGACTGTTAAGGTAGGTTTCCGATGTAGGTGCAGGAGTATAAATAACGAAACCAGCCACAAAGTTTCTCAACGAACACAACTGCTAGAGACGACCGCACAGCACGACCGACCGAGTCAGAAATTGAAGAGATAACTAGGAGAATTTCTGTGTGACTCCTTTATTTCCTTTCATCAGTTTGGTTTTCATGTCTCTACATCAGCTGCATGTTACAACATGCTTTTACAGTTCTTTTCGAGAAGATAGACGGATATAGTGACTGCAGAAACGCGGTGGAACGTCAACGATGGATGTGGAGAGATTATGCTCAAAAGCGTCGAGTAGGTCCCGCCGGCCGCGACATTGTGAAACCGCTACATAAAGCAGAATGTCTGTGTGTGTAAGTGGGTATGTCCCTTATAGAACTCGGAGAGTCAACCGATCGTGACCACACTTTGCATGCATATCTATCATGGGGCGGCGGAGCTTTTAGGCCACTTTTCGCCGGAGACTATCGATTGGTTTATCGATTATAGCGATTTTATTGATTTTTCGCTACTTTTGTCCATGGAGCGCTGAAGACATCTGTACTAGGGTTTGTCAATACGCTGAACACGAATATGACAACCATTTTGCGCGTTATAAGTTAAAAGTATTGGCGCGTGGAATTAATAGTATTTTTCCCTTTTTACTCAGAATTATTTTGCGCTTGGTGTTGTTTCTGATAGACAACTACATGAGTGATCAGTTTTACAAAAAATTTCCTGAGTGGCGTTCCCTGGCCTCCGTACAGGCCTTCATCTTTGTCTTCACAGAACCGACGGTGCGCCGTAGGTAGTCCTCATTCACATCTCACTATGCTGCTCGAGTTCGAGTGACTCATATTCTGAGTCCGTGATATTTCTGTTCTCCACATTCTCATTCATCAACCCATGAATAGAGTGATCCATTGGATTCAAATCTAGACTGCAACAGGGCAACTAATTCTTGGTTAGAGAATCCGAGGACCACCGACTTCAGACTTACTATGGCTGTTTTGGTCTAAGGGACCCCAGCATAGTCGTGCTCCAGAGCCATGTTGGGGTTCGTTCGTTTCCGTGAGATGAGAACTTATCAACAAATCCCATCTTGATCGCCCTCGGCATGGACTTTACAGTCCTTCCTTTTGAAAACAAGAGGCGTCTTCATAATTGTGAGCACTCCTCTTCAGGCCATCATGCGCTCGGTAATGACAACGTCGTGACACCTTTGATTTTTCTAGAGAGTCATCAACACTATCTGACGGAATGAGGGCTATTTTGAGGATGAAGGACAACTTTAACAATGAAAATTTTTCCATGACTCCACAACACATCTTCGCGCGGCGCACCGGAAAGGTGTGCAACAATTTTTTTCCATTTCTTGCACTTGACGCTTAGCTTGGTTTTTTCTACTTAAATAGCCGATATCTACGAAGTTCTGCCCTTTTGATGACGGTAAGTTAACAGGACGAGCGAGCGAATGCAGGACTTACTGCCATCCTGTTCGGACTGACCCCACCGTTCCGGCTTACCCTCTTCTTCTTAGCCCCAGGAACTCTACTTGCGTTCGCTCAACGGACACAACAGGGTATTATTTTCGCTCTGATGCTTCCTACACCATACCATCGTTTGATGATCTTTTGATCTGTTCCCCTATAAGATATCAGCATTCTTTGTATTAATGCGACAGACTTTCCCGACCGCGGTGGAAGCAGAGTGGATTCGCGATGAGCGCACATTCGCGTAGTTGCATGAAACTGAATGAGTTGTGGGTGAGAAGAAAGAAAATTCAATAACGTGTCAATCATACATAAAACCAAAAAGGAATGACACTCATACACAAGAAAACAGAAGCGCTAAATAAGGCGTCAATACTTTTCAGCCACCCTGTATGTATATTTATCGAAGCCCTGAACACCCAAGTGCGAGTTTGGCACTTGTTTCCCGTGAAAATGAAATCGAAATATCTTTACTGACTTTTCGCTTTATGGGTCTGTGGAAAAGGGTTACTTGAGTCTTGCTACTATCAAAATTACGGACACTCGCAATGAATTCATCGGCAATAGCAATTAACCTAATCAGTGTGAGATAGCCGGTGAAGCAAAACACCCTAGCAAAGCTGCCGTCTAGTCTTCTATCCTTTCGACGAAGATGCAAGCTATGCAAGGTTCAAGAGCTGCTATAAGGGCAAGCTGTACTAGATGCGTGCGTCACTAGGACGTCAGAGGCACGCATGCATTTGTGGCAATTTTCCTTGATGACCGATCGACAAGGGAAGTTAACATGAAAATACCGCGATCGCAGCGAGGCCGAAAAGCGCATGTCTCAGCTGCGTCTGAGCTATGTGAGGACTGCAGCTGGGCCTATCCTTCATCATTAAGACGCACGCAAGTCAAATACACGTATCTGGTACAAATTGTCCTATAGAAGCCAGCATCAAGCTTCTTTCGTCATTAGGTGCTAATCAAATCCTGTAATAATATCCTTTTAAGATCTGGAGGAGTTGGCCCCTCTGATCTACGACCGTCGCTCCACTCACCATGGCGGCGATCGTGCGTCGATTCAGCTGAGGCGTCTGCCGAACAACACCGACAGCTACGAGCCGTTCCTTAAATACGTTCGGAACCGCCTACGACAGACGAATATTGTAGGTTCCTCAATCAAGAAAGGTGAAAATTATTCCTGAAGATTCCTGTTCCAGGTGATCCACTCTAGTAATATCACCACCCTGTATGCTCTACTACAACAGGCCAAGGGTATCAATATGACTGAACCGCCTTTTTCGTACATATTCACTAACACAGTAAGCGCACATGTACAGTCCTTCGCTCACTTATACGTATGTGTTATTCAATCCATTCAGGACCTCTCATTGCTGGAAGACTTTCTCAATAATGTGTACGGTTCGTTTCACTGTAACATTACTGGCTTGCAGCTGGTCAAAAACGACCCGATGATGAAGGTACGGCGGAGCGTAGTTCTCCCTATGTTCCTGATTTTTTTTTGCGAAGGAGATGCTTTCAGACGTCGCTGGCACTCACTTCCGAGGCGGTCTGGGTTATTGGGACGGCACTTCACAAAATGGCAGAGGTTAGTTGCTTTTTTGGGACAGAAGCGCTGATAGCATCTATCAAGCTAACTCAAAAAAAAAAATGACAGGAACGACTGCAACCACGCAGTGACTATTTGAGAGTTTATCAATTCCCTTGAGAGCTATTCACAAATTTTTCACCAGTCACGAAGGTAAAAGTTTACCCACCCAGGCTCGATGGCAGTGGAAGATCCAAAGAGTTGGAGCTGTGCCTTGTAGATGAACATCTCTCCCAACCATTCAGCGATTGTTTTCCAGGTCTTCGGAGTGTATATTTGACCCAGAAATGTATAAATATCTACGGCAGTTTTACATTTTCGGGTTGTGCCGATTCCTACAGCGCCTTTTTGCAACGAGTTGAAACATCACTTTTGCTCCTTTCATTGCTAGGGCTCATTCTCAGAACTGTGTAGTGCGGCGCAAATCAATGCATACGATCATGTGCGAAACCTTTGTCCAGAGACCGAATTCCATCGTGGCTGCAGCCAGTCACCTTTGGCCGGCCAGATTTGGCACCCGACATGTATACTGTAGATAAGGTATCTCACAGAATTCACTCAGATTTCGCAAATAGGGGTATTTAATGTCCACTATTTTTGATTTTCTAAGGCTCCATGTTGATGGTTTTTTTTCCGCTTGCTTTCGGCATTTAATGCCTTTGTCAGACCTTAATTTTCAGGTACAACACAACATCATCTACATGTAAACAGACATACAAACAAGCAACTGTACCGTGTGGCAAGACGTTGAATTTTGACTCTAGTACCAACACAGCAGAGCTAACCTATACAGAACAACTTATTGAACTCTAAATTGAGAATTTCAAAAGAGTCTATGCGAGTCTTAATGAATGCAAGTAAATAAATGATCTCTTGGCTTTTTGGCGTTAGAGATTGATAAAAAAGTAGGGGAACTGAACTATATGTGGACATTTTGCTACCGGCACATAAGTGGTAGCAGCATTTTTTCTTGTTCGAATGAGCAGCAAGTTCTCTAGGAGAGCAAATTTGTTTTATTAAATGCTGGATATTGTTTCCTTTCCAGTCTTGCCACCGCTGAGTCGAGCGTTTCTTTGGCGCCGACATCGGGAGTTGCACGCATGACCAAGCCCCGAAATGCGCTGTGTTTGACCTTATGATTCTTACAACGCGCAAATTTTCGTTGCATGACTGGGTGGGTGCAATTAAGTCTGCCCATTCAACTTATCTATAGAGAACCAAATGGAACTAACGGAAAGAAAAACGCAATTTTCTTCGCAAATTCTTGAAAACTGTACAAATACGTAGTATAAGTGCCCTCCATGTGCATGTATGCGCGTTTCGCCCACAATTGCACCCCAATATAGAAGTGGAGCACAAATGACAATACAGAATGGATATCAAGGTCGTGACTGTGTCCCAAATAACCCTGACCTACAAACATTCGGGGAAAAAATGCATGCTCATAGCTGCAAACGAACTCTTTGGTGAATCGTGCACTGCGAAGAGGAACGTTCACAAGGTTAATCTTTACAACAGGAGCGGGCAATTGATTCAAGTTCAGCGTTTCAGCTTTACTATGTGAAAATGTCTCATCGGCAAATGCCACGGAGATCCTGTACCTCTCCCTATCTCCTTTGCGAGTCATGTGGTGTGTTGCCAGATAGGGTGGAGTAAGAGTGCTCTCAGGCACTTATAAGGGTTGCATCGATCCGCAGCGTCTGAAGGGGTCAGTTAATGATTAAAAGTACGCTTCGAGGACCTGGAAAACAATGCTATGAATTAGCGATAGGCATTTCGTTTTTGATTAGAAAGCACAGTTTCTTCTAATAAGAATCTCTTGTTGCCCTCAAGCCTGAGTAGGAAAAGATGGGAAGCAGGTGTTGAAGGTGCTGCTTTCCAGTCGACTCAGCCCTACTCTAACCCTAATACTTTGAAGATATTAACACTTCTGAGTAAACAAATTTTAATTTATGTAGAAAGTTGAAGAAAAGAGCTCGCCATAGACATGTAAAGAATTGCCAAGAAATAACGAGGAAAACTGCTACTGAAAAAACCCACTCGGAATCTCACATTCGATACATTTCTGCACCTACATAGTACACCCATTACTTGGAATGAGTGTGATTTTTTGGGTTGAACCGCTGAATCTTGGGTTGTCACGGGCGAAGGTAAACCATGGATGAGCAATACATCCTGTTGCAGCTGAAGGTCCCTCCTCGACCAGCAGCAATGCTATGCGACGCGAAAGATTCATGGACCGACGGATCGAGAATGAACGATGCCATTCGAAAGGTCGGTGCTGATCCATTGTTGCTCAATCTCCGCGAAACCGCGGAAGCCTTGTTCTTATTTCACATCCTTATTGTGCTTCTTAGCTGAACGCTCGTCAGCAACTTACTGGTGACATTCGCTTTGACAGTGGAGGCGAACGCGAGAACCTTGTGTATTACGGCATCGGCAGGATCAATTCGCAGTTCGTCAAGGTACTTTTCTCATTTGAGCGCTTAGATGTAAAGAGAAAATGACATTTGGTGAAGTGTTTTTTTTTGTTTAGCGAAAGTGTTCTCCAAAGTAATCTTTCTGAAAGATATGCCAACAACAACGAGGCTTTTTGTTGTTGAGGATGATATCGATCATACCGGTACCATACACTAATTCCTCATGGTAACACCGACAAAAACGGATTCTAAAATATCGGTGTTTGTCTTTTTGAAAAATTCGCCGACTCATTCTTGGGTGGCGGGGGGGGGGGGGCTCTGCCGTCACTCCCCTGCTTCCGCCATTAGAGCACAAGACTACTATACTCTGATATTTATATTTGCACGTATGATATTTATATTTGCACGTACATTCCGAGCACTGGTTTCTGGATACTACATGGTTTCAACTTTGGACATACCGTCGGATTTTTTTGCTGAGACAGACTCGTCTCGGTCATGCTATGAATCATCGCAGACGTCTGCCGAGAAGGCGCAAAAACAGCGCCTTTAGAGACTGCGAAAGTAGTCATGATGCAGGAGGAAAAAATAGTCTACTTGACCGCCTACGTGCGATCGAACATCATCGTTTGCCATTCATTCTATTTATTCAGTCACTAGACGCTGTACCCGGCTTCGCTCGGGTGTTCAATTTCTCCCAGCCATTTAAGGCTGATGCTAACACTTGTTGAATCAAGGAATCCTTTCAAAATGTTCATCATTTGCCTTCTTCACGCCGCCCCCCTTCCCTCAAAAAATGGGCTGATGTTGCTTTACTGGTGAATAAGTTCTTCCAAAATGCTTGCCTTATCCACGTTTAACGTCTCGGAGAATCCCAGAAGGCACGTTTTCACTAAGCCGTGTGCAGGAATGTCGAAAATCAATAAAATCGATAAATTGATATTTCGCCCAAAATGCTTGCCGTTTTCGTGTTCAGCGTATTGAGGTACCCCAGTGGACATGTCTTCACCTCCCCATGATGCAGATTAGCGAAAAATCAATAAAATCGATAAATTACCATATTCGTGTTCAACGCTTTGAGATACCCCAGTAGACATGTCTTCACCTGCCCATGGTGCAGATTAGCGAAAAATCAATAAAATCGATAAATTA
>KN728010.1:6529-22787 GCA_000816745.1 Ancylostoma duodenale | reverse complement strand
CGTCCCGCTCTACTGAAAGGCAGCGCATAACTTTCGCTGGTGTGGACCCGTCCAACGACATTTTCCCCGCTACAGAGCGCCAGCGCCCCATCCTCACCACCCTGTCAGCGCACCTGTCATCCGCGTGACACTCCCCGTCCTTCTGGCTCCTCTTTGTTCTAATGGTATCTTTCCCGTCTCCTTCTCTAAGATCTTGCGTCTCAGAGGTGTAAACAACTTTCGGTCATTAAAAGAACTTAGCACGTCCGAACATACAAAAGTGAGTGGCTCAAAACACCTCTAAATCAAGGTAAAAATCAAAATTTACCATCTTTTCTTACATAACTCCACGCGCTGAATACGATGATGTTGTTAGTTTTTTGACGACAATGGCTCGTTTTCGTGCACACACACATACAAGAACTGCCAATTAAGAAAAAGATTCCATTTCTGTCTTGATCGACCACGCCCCTCCCTCCTTTTCATTCAGTATTTATATACAATACCCGCACTAAGTTTGTTAGAAATAAACGTTCAGAACGCGGATTTGCGTTCCTTCCGTTCCAGCTCATTGTAACAATTTCGATTTTTAATAAAAAAAATAGAAATCATTCGTTTAAAAAATGAAAATAAAGAATAAATTTCGATTTTTAATGAATTTTAAACATTGAAATTTCAGAGTCATTTATAGCGCTCCGATCATGCCGCTCATTAAAGTTTGTCCTGCGCGATGAGCGGCATGATCGGAGCAGTATAAATGACTCTAGAATTTTAATGTTCAAAGTTGAAATTTGGAGCTCGTTTCATGAAATATGCTAGCCCACCCCATTGGTGTCTTGCCCCCTGGTTTGGTCTGTTAATCGATTTGTTAGGATGAGTTATAGCGCTGGAAGCAAATCCGCTTTCTGAACGTTCATTTTTACCAAACTCAGTGCGGCTACTGTACTGTAGACCGTTATCACTCAAATTATCGCAACTGCCAGCCAAATCGTCTCAGACATTCATATCACCTGCGCTTCAATGCCAAAAATGGGCGGTCTTCGGGTGCCGTTTTACTTGTCGTTAGGCTGCTATCTACTTGCTGTTCAGTTGCCATGAAATTTCTTCTTCTCTCGCGATCAGCAATCGAAATGCAAGCGAATAGCAACCGATTAGCAGCTACGGCATCCCAACAGCAGTCACATAGCAAGTAGAACGGCATCCGAAGACCACCCGTTTTTGCAGTTAAAGAGCAGGTGACATGCCGCTCCAATCCTGCAAATGCCTGAGCCGATTCAACGTAGAGTGATGGGAGGGAATGGTTTATTTTTTTCTTTGCCGTGATAAATCCCATGATAAGAGTTGTTCGGACATGTAAAGGCACAGTGTGCGGTGGGTTCAGGTACAAAGAAAGGAGCGGCAATAGGACGTGATGGCCGGGCAACCTTATCATTGGGCCATTCCTTTCTCCTCCATCGGTGGATCTCTGCATGACAATTCTCCCACTTTTGACGGTGGAGAAATCCCTATCCATCTATGGACCTGTCGCATGGCGTTTCTTCCAAGTGTGTGCCGGTGCCCTCTTCTTGAATCAACACAGCCGACATCCTTACACCACTGAAGACCGACTCTCCCATCGTACGTCACTCAAGCTATCCATAGTGTTTTCCCTACTCGACCCCACCACACCACCTACTCGTTTCTACTCTTTTACGTGATCTCATAATCACCATCACTGAGCCATCGTTGAATTTCACGGCACACAGGTAGACACACCCACACTACATATACACACGGTTACACATATACACGGTGTAAGTGCGTTATTATAACGCATGATATGTACCTTGGCTTTTTGTGCTATTTTGGATAAAACGACATCGGATAACTCCCTCTTTCAGGAAGTAAGACGGCGGAGTGTTAGAAGCTCATCGGAGACTGTAGGAGAGGTATTTGTTCGATAATTATTAGTAGAGTTTTTTCCTCGACTTTTGAAAAAAAATCCATCCCTTTGACCAACACTTACTTACTTAAGATACTTAGGCGACCCGTTCCTCAGCACGGCGGTTGGCCTTGCGCGGATCCCAACTTCCCAACTTTTGACCAACACATATGTTTCAAATAACAAGCTCATGATCCTGTCCAACATAACAGTATATCACGAGTGCAGGCAGAAACTTGGCACAATGATTATGTTCTTATAAGAATAGTGCATGAATCGAAAAGTAAATAGATTTCAAACAAAAAAAATAGCATATGCAAGAACTAGTTGGACGTTGAACCAAGCAAATGGCTTCCAAACTCTCTATCTCTTCCACATGGAATACAATACGTGTATATGTAGTAGAACTCGAGGGTTAAGCAGATGGAGGAAACGAATGAGAATGTTCAAAAATAGATAATAGTGATTTTGGTAGAGCATACTATGATATCTAGGAAAGATCCAAGCGGAGAACACGATCGGCTGAAGTTATAGATGCTACACAGCATGAAAGGCGAATAGACGCTACACAACAGGAACGTCGAAGGGTACTACATTACATTGGCTGCATTCTATATAAATCCTGTGTGTTGTTTCGGAACACGTACATTTCTTTGTCAAAACGTTGTTTCAGATAAAGAAAGCACCAACTGTCGCTCCAGAAGTGGAGAAAGCTGTTGCGGATTTTGTGAAGTACACAACAGAAACAGGTTTACAACTTCCTCATTTCTTACACAGCACCAAAATCCCCTAGAAGGAAACACCCAGTCGTGACAATGGTCCCTATAATTCTGCAAAGTTGTACGCCGTAAGCAATAGCTCGCTTGGTTTGGTCGGATGTTGCATTGGAGATATGGAGATATTCTCGACGCGGTAAAAATTAGTCGTGATGGCCACAGAACAGTTGTTGGCACAGAGAAAGATGGCAAGGAGGAGGAGTTGGACCGGCTGATATATGGGATCAACGAGCCGGGGAATATCAAAAGAGGTCATTACGGCTGGGGTCCCCAGCCTTTTGTAGAGGTGTCCAAAATTATAAGTCTTGGATTACCTATGAAATGAAGATAGCGGTAGAATATATGAGGGCTAGAACTTTAACGTGGGTCCCAGGCCGTCCAAATGGGAGGGTCGATGGAGTCAGTCGATGAGAATGCTGACTGGGAACTTCTGCTGCCTCAGGCCACGGAACAACTAACAAACAATGGCAACGGGTTAGAAAGCAAATTAAATGAAACCAGCCTGATCGTCCGGCTAACACCGGACTCTCAGGCTTCTTTTCGTGCTCGCTTCGCTCGCGTTGCCTCGATTGAAGTTTCCTCACACCACGCCGGCCACTCCATCTTTATCGAAACTCGCGTTTTTTGTACTGGCTCCGATGCGCCCTTTCCATATCTGTTCAACACTCGAGTGACGTCCTACCATCTTGTATAGGAGCGCTGGACCGGCCCCAGGCGTATCCCTTATTTTGAAAGCCGGCGCACCCTTATCACATCGTTGGACCCGTCCCCAGGCGTTTTCACTATTTCAGACGCCGGCGCACCCTTTTCATACCGTTGTACCCGTCCCCAGGCGTTTCCACTATTCCGGACGACGCATACCCTTTCCACACCATTGGACCCGTTTTCAGGCGTTACCCTCACTTTTGAACGCTGGCGCACCCTTATCACATCGTTGGACACGTCCCCAGGCGTATCCCCTATTTTGGACGCCGGAGCGTCAATCTCACAGCTGTTGATCCGTTCAATGGCAACTCTCCCTCTACCGGGCGCCGGCGTACCTCTAACATACACTATGGACCCGTTTCTTACAATCTTCCCTACATCTGTGCTACCGCAACCCTCACTCGCGTCATTCCTCGTCCGCGTGGTTCCTCCTCTTCGTTATAAAGGCCTCCCACCCGTCTCTTCCCTTTCATATGGTTCTGCAATCACATGCCTATCTCATTCATTCCGACCGTGGTGAAAACAACTGTCGGCCATTAACATGTTTGAACATGACAGAAGTGGCCGAAAACACCTGTAAATCAAGGTAAAAATCAAAATTTACCACACTTTCCTATATAACTCGACGCGCTGAACACGATGGTGTAGGTATTTTCCGTTTTCGATGGCTACTTTTCGTGCACACACGCACACACACACACATGAAGTGCCAATTAATAAGAAGTTAGATTAAATGAACTTATCTGTTTTACAGTGAGAGATGGGTTTGTCTCAGCACTTCAATGGAATGAGTTAAAGGAATGACTATTTTTGTTTACAATCACTCTCTTTATTTGTAGGAGACTAGCGCCCCTTCGGGACGCTAGAAAGTGGAGTGGGGCAGCAACTTGAAATAGCTAGAAAAGCTTTCCCATTACTGGGCCAAAGCGTAACCATTCTCCATCAGTGAACCCGTATCCTGGCGTTTTTCCCAGAGTTGGGCCATGACAGACCCATTCTCCATCCGTGGGCCCGTATCCTGGCGGTTTGCTCACGGTTGGGAGACGGCGGACCCTTTCTCGACCGGTGTACTCCCATCACCTCGGTGTTCTAGTGTTTCTTCTTCTTTGTCCGGCATCAGTATCACCTCTTTGTAAATTACGAGAATAGTGGAAGGAAGGAAATATTCAGAGTTTGGTCAATTGCACAAGTGCTTTCAGGAAACACAGGGGTCACAACAGCTTATGATGTTCTTTTTCTTCATTCGTTCTTCATTCGTTGTTCCTGTTTTTGGATTGTACTGTCCTTCTTAAAACAACGACTGATCCGAAAACTCCCCAATCTCTGTGGGACCTCAATGAGAAGTGCGGCACCCGCACATCCCAAATGAAGAAACCGAGTGCGACCTATCGCTGCCTAACCTCTCACAATGCTCTTGCATCGTCTCGGTTCGTTTTCGTCCACTGCCTCGTAGCCATGTGAAGACAGTAACAAAGCGCCAACAGAGGGGCTACTCTGCTCCGTACACTGCTGTTACGCAATCTCAAATCGTTGTAAACATTCTCTCGCCCGGAGGGCTCGAGACTGCCAGTGGAGGACGCGGGTCCCATCGCGAAACCCTGAAAGCGCTGTCCAAACCTCTCGCTTTCATCATTGGAGACTGTATCCATTTTTCTGTCACTTTGGCCTTTACGGTGCTTTGTTAAGAGGATCTTGGTTCCATTTCAATCTCGTTCCGTTTCCACCAAGGGCTCGGCCATGCTTTCATAACAGGTCGAAATGGATGTAACAGAAACTGTCTTTTTTTGCAAAATTCATCGCTGCTTTTGTTCCCACCATAGTGCTAAACCTAGGATGACAGCAAAATCTTCGAGCAAATTACCTAGAGTGTTGCCTTCAAAGTATCCTAGCAAAGTGAATTTTAAGAATACAGGTTCTTAAGCGCAAAGAAGGGACAGTGCGCCGTTAGATACTACGGCGTTGTTCAACCGAGTCATTGCGCTTTCAGTTTTTCTCATTCTGGCCTAATAGATGCTCACTATCGAACGACTGTTCATGTAAGTCGTAGCCCTAGTTGCCCTCCTTAGTGACACATAGTTTTCCAGCTGGTATTGAGGGACTACGCAAAGAGTGCCGTGTGGTGCTCGACTACAGACCTAAGCCTGGAACATACAAGAAGTTTATTGCTTGTCCGCAGTTCAATCGATACCCGGTAGGACAATCTCTCTACTCTGTGTAAAGTAGGCGAAGCACATTGAATGGCACGCAATTGCAGGAAGTTCCGTGTCTTGACGCCACTAGAGTGGTGCTACAACCTTCAGAAGGAAGTGATAACGATTATATTCACGCTAATAAAGTAAAATTAGAAAAGGTAGGATGCGTATTGCCAAGATACTATTGGTATTAGCTAGGGGTGAGTTTTTACAGTCAGATCGTGAGTTTATACTAACGCAAGGACCGAAGAGCAATACTATAGAGGATTTCTGGAAGATGATATTCCAGGTGCTGCTTCTTCTTTTTTACAGTAAGCTATGGTAGGGTTCTAAGGTATTCTTCCAGGAACAATGCGCAGGAGTAGTGATGCTGTGCAATTTTTACGAAGACGGTACACAGTCCTGCGAAGAATTCTGGCCGACAGATTCCGGATCCTATAAATATTATGGGAAGATGTTTGTGAACAATAAAAGGGTAAGTGTTGCCGCGTACTTTTGGTGAGATTTTTGATTGCCTCTAGGAAAGCAGTAACCGACCCATTAACTAGCGATGGACGAGTTTTCCCCAACATATTTTGTTAAGTAAACTGCTCGAGAAGAACTGTAACAGTGGAAAACAGGGTTATGCAGGGTGAAAAGAGACGGTATTGTTGCACATAGAACTTGTACTTTCTAGAAAGATAAAAAACTGAAGAAAAAACAAAATATGAAATGTTTGTGGGGAACCTCTTGACTCTCTCAGTCAGTGTCAAAGTTCTTCCTTAAGATTGACCATCTTGACCAGTACGATGTGTATACCCTGGAGGTTCTGCCAGACGGATGCTCCAACTCGATACTAACACGTCTCGCACACTGCACGACATGGCCCGAAAAGGTAGGGCTTCGTAATCCTTGAGGAGTGGCAATCATCGCGGTGGATGCTGTTCTTCCAGGCGGTTCCCTCCAGTGGTAGAATGGTGTTACGACTGATCAGATGGACCCAGTCCTTAGAGGTATCATGGTAGGATGCTCTATAATTCTAATCTATTTCTATAGTTAGTTGTCTTTCAGCCAGGTTCTGTGGCAGTGATGTGTAGTGCAGGAGTCGGCCGCACAGGCACATTCGTGGCAATCGACGCCGTCTGCACACGGCTGTTCAAGGGTTTCGAAGGAAAGGTAAATTAAAGTGAAAATACACACTTTTACTTGTTATTCCTCGAGGCAACTTTGAAAGGATCCTGCAAAAAGGGCCGGCTAAGCCATGCCATGCTTCGAAGATAACTTGGGTTGATACGGGAGAATGTCTGGACAAAATAAAAGTAAAATTCAAGCGAAAGCATTAGGAGAGACATGAAATAAGCAAAATGAACAATGAGGTCACGAAAATGCGGGTAGTTACAGGTTAAAGATATTGTAATTGATATACGGCGGCAACGAGCACTGAGCATACATAATGAACTACAGTACTTTTTCGTTTATTCAACCGTACTCGATTATATTAGGGTAAATTACTGTGGTGCTTTACCTTGACAGCTTTGAACTGTACCAGCTTATTACTATTCCTTCATTTCAGGCCAAAATGCCTAAGTATCACTCGAAGGTATCGAGATTCTACGCCGAATTAAGCAAAGTGTGATTTCTCTCATCGTTTAATTACTGAAAGTCTACTAAATATAGGCGTGTTTATATAAAACAGCAAAAATGCAATATGGTCACTGTAATAAAGTGATTCAATAGTTAATTATTGTTGCTATCCTATTGTTGTTTATTGTCTTGATAGTATTAGTATATTTCTACGCTTTACCACTTGAAAAAAATCATATGAGATATACTCTAATTTTAACCCTGCTAAAAAGGAATGGCTTTAGTTTCAAATCAACGTTTATGGTCAAGTGGCAGGAAGTTATTAGCCGGCAGAATGAGATCATCTGAAATCAGATAAAAACGCTCCGGACCAGTCTTTCTCAAAAAAATGGGGGGGGGATCTATATGACCCCAACGTTGGTTCCGCCGACAGCTCTTGGGCATCCCTTAGTCTTAATCGTAAGGATGCGTGCTTGTGACTCTCACGGACATCTAGCGAAAACTGGTCTGTACTCTATAGTTGATCTCACTGAAGCCAATGCTTTTACTGATTCTCTTGCATAAGAGATTTATTAATTTTCAATAGTACATAGTACGTAGAGTCAATAATTAATCCGTTATCAACTTTCACTGTAAGGAGGAGGTGGTTTTACGTAGAAGAATATTCCTCCAGGATTGTGAGGACAACCAATATCTTGCGATTGAGAAGATCCTGTGAGGAATATTGTGGATAACACAAACACAATATTCGTCACTAAAGAAGCAAGGCTGATGACCCATATATAGATGATCTCGTTCTGAAATTTCACATTTACTGTGCTGAAAAACGAGTCGAAAATGTAGGGTTTAACCTTGGTAGCTTGTTCATCCATACATTCGAAGTCCAGCAAAACAAGCACCAAAAATGTGGAGGCGACGCACAGAAATGATGACAGAACAGCTACTGTGCAGCTTCTAGAAAAAGCCTATTTATTTTCACAAAACCTTTAATCCTTTCTTTCTTGCAATCTGCGATGATACACTGTTGGTGAATCACTTTGAATATATGCACATTTACGTGCTGTGAATATATGCACATTTACGTGCTGTTAAACGTCTGCCTTCACACTTAAAATCGCTCACATATTTTACCAAAAATGGTTGTTGTGATATTTAAATAATTAGTCCTCCTAGATGCCACCTTGAGCCGGCGCAGCGCACGGAGCATACGGGCAGTATTCAGTAAAGCGAGCATGATTAATCTCCACTGTATACTCTATATACGGTATTCGAAAGGGGCTGCTCCGTGCTCTTAGCAACGGCATCAGTGACTCAGCGAGGATATCTCAGAGCTCTCATGCGTGCACCATAGAGTCACAGCAGGCTCGCTCTCAAAGCGAATCAAAGTTCATCTATCCGTTTGATTACGCATTGAACAGGTGTGCTTGATCAGATTATTTACAGTGTAATGTTGGAATAGTTTGGAAAGCATTGGAAACGATTAGTTGAGTATTCAAATATTCGAGGGATGAAACTCCAAGATCATTGTCTGACAAAAATGAAGAGAACATGTTGGACCGAGTGTGCCAGAAAGCATGACACAAAACTTTTATCCTCAAATAATACCGTGATAGTTTTATTTTTTAAAAACATTTCGCTGCTTCATCATTTTTCCGCCACTAGTTCTCTGCCTTTCACCGAAAATACTTGTTCGCTTTCTCATTCATTCCCACATTTCATCTTCAATACACCAAGGAATAACACAATGTGACGTCGGGGCGATTGCTGCTCCTTGATATATGCGCTTTTTTTATAACATAGTGTTCGTGTTCTACGAAACGGGATGTCGTGTTCGCACAATATTCTCACGTAAAACGACGTGACGTCACAAATGATTACGATTTCCTAGACGATTTCAAATTTTCTTATCTGGAAAGTGATACCTCTAGCGAAGAGCTCACAAAAGATTACTGCTTTCACTTTTTTGTTCATAAATCACCTTAACAAAGAAGGTAGGTCCACTCGATATTTTATAATCTTCCCTCCGACAAATTTGAAACACCTTCGGGAAATGTTGGTTGTCAGGCGGGTCACAACATTTCTAGGTCTCATCCGGAACCCACGTGGTTATAGTTTCCACAAGTGATGAAAAAACTAGGGGCACTCTCAATTCTGGATGAACTTCACAAGTTTGTTTTTTAAGTACGTATTTTCAAAACTAGTCAAAAAGCTATCTGGTGTTGTGCTATACTGCCCCGCTAAGAATGAATGACTTACCCAATTAAGACATTCCGAAGCATGTCATCTCTGTTATCGCAACGATACATCAAAATACCCATTAATGCACTTATCGTAAACGCTCCGTTAAATGCTGCTGCAGCTGCTGAAAAATTGAAATCTGGGACATAACAATCAAAAAATTTCAGCACCTGTATGAATTACACTTCGAGTAGAAAGTCACTAAAATCTCATCATGTGAAAAACCCACCTGTGATATAAGCGATGAATACCCCTCCTTTTCCACACTCCTCTACTCTGTTCAACCAGTCGATACAATATATTACATACGCAATTGTAAATAGTGTCGAGTTTAGTGTGAAGAATTCAGCTATCATGAGCGATGTCGATCCTCTTCGGGAATGGTGAGTCATTTTCTGTAATTAGTGACGTTGCTAACTTAGTGGTGACCAATTGGTGTACAGCATCGAAAAACGTGAACTTATTCACATCTCACCATAACAACTGGTTAGAGCTTACCCCTACAAGTACAGTACTTGAAGGAACAAAATGTTAGAGAGAGAAACAAAATTTAGGATGGCTTCATAACGATGAACGAATGGTTTGGTAACGTGCCTTTCGCGTGAACGCTGAACACGCATCTGGATAGAGCGGATTATGAAGTGAAAAACTATAGTCACTTCCTTAATATGTCTCTTATCGAGGGCACGGGTGCGCTTGTCGAGGGCACGAGTGCGCTGGTGTTTTTCGTCTTCTTCAACATCCAAAATTCGTGCGTAGATACCCCGGTAACACTGACCACCCAGGTATGGATCATGGATAGCTCAAGAAGCGACACCACTTCAGCGCTCATTTACACCCCTAATCATAAATTGCGGCAGCAGCGCGAAAATGATGAAGGAGCGTGAAGTCTTTCTAAGACATATCATGCACTGTCACGAAGTTTGGAGCTCCGTAACAATGTGTCATGTGCGATTTGAATGCGGGGAAACAAAAGTGGGAATCGCAAGATGCAGATTGGAGGGAAGCTCGAGCACTTGTTTCCAACCTATTTCGTAACACTGCTTACCGCCTTTCCAAGTAACACAAAATTTGTTACAGTCACAGCAATTGAAATACGGAGCATTTACGCCAGCACTTCTTAGATTAGCCATGCGAGAAATGGTTAGCGCAATTACTGTACTCCACGGTTTTTTTGCTATGCGATTAGTTTCGGAGTGATAACCTCAGGCAAACTGTTAATAAAATCACAGTGTCCTATGCAAAACCTTGAGAAGAGAGATGACTTCTTCGACATTTTTATTTTCTGCTGCATCTTACACGGAGCTAAAATCGCTCCTGAATTTCCCATGGGGTAGCAATCGCATCAAAAAGTCATTATCTGCAATATGCTCATCCTTATTTCGGAATCTTTCCCCAGCAGAACCAACGTCTTGGGAAACAATGAAGATCAGATTTATTTCGCGTAGGATTGTCTCCAGTTTGCGTTTTGGTGCCAATTACTGGCTTTCTCGAACATTGTTAGTGAATAGTAGGTCGTGTACAAGGTGAATTACACCAAAAGTTGTTAGAAATTGAGCCAAACAACGATTTCTTTTCCTTTTCTATGATTAGTCTTGAGCATTCACGCAATCTTTTCTGATTTTCTCTCTATCTAACAGGTTTGATAGAAAGCCATATGAATTTGTAAAAGGAAAAAATATGCTATTACCCGTCATTGTTGTCATGAAATGATTTCCAATAACTAAAGGAAAATGTGAGACGTTACACGTTTCGTAATAGCCGTACTCTTCCTATCTAAAAGGTCATTGGAAATTATCAGTTCCTCGGTAAACAACAGCGTCGTTATGTTTTTCTCAATGCTAAAGTCCGAAGTCTTGGTATCAGTGAACGGTTATCAGTCTTGTGGCACGAAGTGTGCTGCGGCTTCT
The DNA here is from genome assembly GCA_000816745.1 of Ancylostoma duodenale. Taxonomy (NCBI): domain Eukaryota; kingdom Metazoa; phylum Nematoda; class Chromadorea; order Rhabditida; family Ancylostomatidae; genus Ancylostoma; species Ancylostoma duodenale. The sequence goes on along the minus strand of KN728010.1, from coordinate 11,503 downwards.
CTGATCTCAATTTTAAACGAGAGGCAAGCGAAAGAAGGAACTTAGCAACCACTCGTCCTTCCTAACCATTGGAGCATATCTGTCACAATGGAAACCTGCGTTGGAGGAAACCATTCTCAATCATTTCGTGAAACCAACAACGAATGAGTTTAACTCGCTCAACTTTTCCAGGTTGAATTCTTCACGCGAAGGACTATTCGGAAAAATCGCACTTGTTGTACTTGTTGCTTTTTCTAGTTAAAACTATCTTTGCTTTAATTTGCTCGCCTTTTTTTCTTTTCTTTTTTTTTCTTCGATTTCTATGAATTTCTTTCTATCCATTAACCTAGTAAATCTATGTTTCTGGCTTTGCAAAGCACAACCATATTTCAATGTTACGTCTACATTCGCTAGCACTATTTCATTGCTCCCCTCGCCGTTCAGCTACGTGAAAGTCACTGTTGTTAAGTGCACGGGTAAGTATGGGGGAGTATGCTGACCTTTTCACACGTCCTTCCAAACTTTAGCTTTTCACTTCTCCAATAGTTTATCGTTAGCTGCAACAGATGTAAGGCGTAGAGCTAGAAAAACGTTTCATGTTATTCGATAGGTTGTTCACACCACGGCCGCTATAACGTAATGGCATTACAGTGTGAAATGGAATGATCCGACAGAGAACCAATTTTTGAGTTTTTCGTTAAATCTTGTTATGGAATAGATTGCTTTGAATCCTTGCAGATGGATGTTAAGCATATATTTTTTTCTTTTGTTTTTTCTAGGCAACAAGTTATTCTGTGAGCTTATGGGCATTGTTGCAGGTGTATTCATCACCTTTTAGAAAGATGATGCTAACCGGAAATACATCATTGTTATTGTGCCTCCGTCGAGGCAGATGCTGTATTTAGATAATCTCTCAGTACAAGTGCCTGGTTGTTAAAGTCTTTGACGTGAACCGTGGAATCGTTGATTCTTATTATAGCTACGTCTCATAAAACTGACTCTGCACTTCCGTTCTTTTTCATTTTATTATGTTTCTCAGCTTTCAACGTCAGGCACGCAGACGAGGCGGAGACAATTCAGTTCCTTTCAATGTTCCTCAGCCAATTCAGCTTCACTCGGCTACCACGTCAATCAGTCCGTAGCAAAAGGAAAAAAAAGTTGTCAAGGCAAAAGCGTATAAATCGACCACAAATGAACCCAGAAAAGACGACGGAATGAAAGCACGACTATTCACGAACATCTCACAAGTAGAATGGAGGAATCAGCCAATAATAAATGCAAGAAAAGGTATGAATCGTTTAATTTCCTTATAAATTGTGCGTAAGAAAGAAAAGTGTAAAAAAAGACGTGGATGGGAAGCAATTGGGCATCAGCAATATGAGCGAAATTCAAAAAACGCAGTTGTGAAGCCAAACTGTATGTATTATCAGTAGATACGGCAATACTGTATTTATTGCCATATCTTAACCATTGAAGGGAAGATATCAAGGTGGTGGTCCATATTTGTTGAGCAAAGTCCTACGCTGAGGAATGTACCGTTTCTTCACGGAAAGAGTCCGGCTTAGCTCTTTCTCAACAAAAAAAAAAACAAAGTTCATTGCTCGACTGGTTGTGAACTAAACGAACCCCATCTGGCCTCATTCTTGTACTGATAACCTACAATCCTTTTTGAAGTTCTGATCCTAGTTTTTCAGACCTCAAGTAGTCTCGAACTGTCGCATCTAGTCATTATATCCAGTGAGCTTGTGCGTTTTTCGTGGACGCGGGAAGCACGCGGCACAGACGCATCGTGCGCGCTGGAATCGGCGCCATAGTGGCAAATCAGAGGTTTCTTTATGGTTTTCACCAAGAAAACCCTGTAGTTTGTTGTCAAGGATCTCAGCGCGAGCGGCGTTTCGGCGCGCTGCGTGCTTTCCAAGTCCGCAAATAACGCAGCGCCATCGACGCTCACTATATGTACTGTCAACATCAATAGCCACAACTAGCGAGGTCAAAGTCCTCCAATATGTTACAGTAATCCATTTGTAAACAATGATACTACAGTAGGAAACATAAAGGATTCGTTCTCATCATATTACCTGATTGAGCAAATGGTCTGACAGAAAAAAGTCCTTTCTCTGGTTTTAGGGCAGGTAAAACGAAATAGTGGACTGAGCCGCCCATCCATAACTGTTCCAAAGAAAGAAAACTGTTGAAAAGTTTATGTATACGCATAATTACACTGTGTTTGTGCACAATAAAAGAAGAAATCAGCACAAACAACAAATGACACCTACAAGAAGAGAAGAAACGTCCAGTAGCCACAAAATAACAGCGAATTCCCCTGTATGTTTTGAATAAAGCACTATTTGACCATCCTTCTATCTTGAACGTGATAACTCCATCTAAAGGAAAGCACTGACCTCTTTAAAGGAATTTGGTATCTATGACGACCACTGAGATAATAGTGAAACGGAGCAACCATTTCATAGCAGAATGGCAACAGCTCAATCAGAATGTGATGCCGCAAGCGCCTACCAGGAAGAAAATAGACCAAATCCGTGCACGCAATCGGTCGTTTAATTACATGCATGTCGGGGTGGAATGTGGGAACAAAACATAAAAGCGCTGCGCAACAATCAAAGGCAATTATGAGAAAGCTTATGCATTATCGGAACAGCTTTTTTATGATTGCTGACATCTAAGGGCAGCATCCAATTATCGCTGATAGCAACTACTCAGGAAGAGAATGACTATTTTGAAATAATCACATAGAATTACTCACACCAAAAAGAGATAAACTCGTTCAAGCGTTCATAATCACCTACATTCGAAAAAGCTAATGTTACTACCAACTCATATCCTTCGGGAGAGGCATTATCAAGTCCATCTCCTGTTTCGCAATGACAATCACCTATTGTTGCGTATGTACACCACTGGATTCCAACCTACGTACCTTCTCGAACTCATGTATCCACGTCCGCTCTGTTAACCACTCGGTCATACGTGTCAACGCGCGTGGAAGTTTTGCTGGCATTGGTTCCAATCAGCTCTAATGCTGATCCACCGTGGAGATGTGCGGACCAACCTAGAGGCATGTACGGGTCCTCCGCGGAAAGCAGTGTTATTGCGGGTCCTCCGCGGACTTGTGCGGATCCAGCGCATAGCACGGGATTGACGTCAATCCCGGTTCGCCACCGCGGGCACGAGCGGACTTCTCGCGGGCAACCGTGGGTCCGCTGCGGATCGACCTCGTACCGCGAATCCACTGCGGGCAGAACGCTTAGGGTGATTTGGCAACCAATAGATTCCATTTCGCAAAGGACACGGGCCTCGAGGATCAATATATCTGATTATTTTACTGTTAAGGCAACGTCTGGTTCCTAGGATGAGCGGCTTTTTCCCTGGATAGAGCGGCTCATTTTTTCTGTATTGAGGACCAGAAAGTGCCCTCGAGATGTTATTCGAACCTTGTTCTACACACTTTGTGGCAAGGTCCTGTTCTGAACAGAAGAGATAAGAAGAAAGTCCATGGGAATACATACACTTCACACTTGTCGTCACGGGAGTTGACTGAAACATAGAAAAGTTGCAAATATTACATAGGAGGACCGACAAACAGTCTCAATGACGAATTCAACGAGCGTGAAGATTATAAGAGAGATAGGTTCAACATTGAGGTTATGCAGGATTATGCTTGAGTTGAAAGAGGGAAACTGAGAGCTAATCTTAGGAAAGGAGTCGGAATAGTTATGATAGCATGGTTAGATCTGGGCGATCGGCGGGTGAAGGAGACACGTCCCATGTAGTATCTAACTAACAATAAGCTATCAAACAGCCTTATACGACTGAGATCCGAACGAATTGTCACGTAATTCGTATTTTCTTGTGATTGTTATCAGAACCACAGACATATAAACAGCAAGGACAGTGAGTAGTAAACAGACCGAACACCAGTGTGGAGTGTAGTCAAAAAGCGTTGAGGAGTTTAGCATGTCCAACTGGCACGTGTTCTCCGTGGTATTTCAGAGTTTTTTGTGAACTGGATTTCCTATGCGTTGTTCCATTTGTTGTACATACGAAATGTAAAAACGTTTCCGGCCTGGATTGCTTTCAGAAGTCCAAGGCGGAGAAATTGAAGCCAAAAATAAAGCTTTAATTTCCTTTTCACGTCTCAACTTTTCTTGAGCTATATAAAAAGAACTTCTCATGACATTAGACGAAATAACACTCTCCACCTGCCGATTTCATCCTGTTTTCCTCCCTGAAAGTCGTTCTTCGAAGGTGTTGCCTCAAATCTCCAAAAAGGAAAGGACAGTGGGAGCCAGGCACGGACTATAGGGTGGTTGATTCAGTAATCCGAATCCGCAGATGTTGCGTAGAGCAGCTACTTAAACTTCTGATCTGTGAACTGTTTTATTCTTCTAGAGCGGGAGGATTCCTTAGATGACATTTCCGTACATCTTTCCTCAACCGAAGAGGCAAATTAGCGCAGTAGTATCCGATAGCTATGACAATCTTTTTAAGGTAGTCAAGTAAGTCAATTCTTCCTGCATTCCCAGAAAGCTGTGGCAAAAACTTCGTCAGCCCTGAGTTCGATTCGCGGTATGATGGGACTCGGAGTAACTGGGCGCCCCTATTCTCTACCCCTTTTTTGAGTCTGAGGGTCATAGCACATAGTAGTGGTGCGAAGTGGATCTATTATCCAACATGATTTGGGGCAGTACATAACACTGTTTCCTCAGACATTTAGAACCATCTCCAAATTTTTTATACCGTTGTTTTCTTTTCAAATGCAGAGACTCTTCGGGACTCTACCTGTTGTGAGCTTTGACATTCTTATATGTGCTGTAAGGACATCTTCAAATGTGTTATAAGATGGGATAAAAACATGAATAATTTCAGTGCTTGAAACCCTTCTCTTCTTGAAGGCAGCACCCGCTCAAACCCTTGTGTTTGAGATTTATTTATTTATTACATGGTGAGACCATGTGGGCAGAAATAAAAACACAATTG
>KN728009.1:7605-19272 GCA_000816745.1 Ancylostoma duodenale | reverse complement strand
ACCCCCAGGATCATTTTTGAGATCTTTAGGTGAAAAGAATTCCCAGCTGCTGCTGATCATAATGATATGTGTGATTCCATGTAAAACTGACGGAAAACCCGTTTTCTAGCCCGAATTCTTGAGGAGCATATGGGCGGAGCTGAAGGGCGGGGCCAAGCCACTGTCTGAATGATTAAATTCACTCTCAGGAGCGCACCTTCTGGGGTAATTCGTAGTTCTCGTGAGAGATCCTCATTCACTCCCTATCAGAATAGAAATTGTGCTTCATGCGTGACGAACAAAGGAATAGATGAGGTGTAAAACCCGTGATCCCGCACTGACTCCGCCCACAGGCTCCACAATAATGGAGGCTTGAAAACAGGTTTTTCGGCAGTTCTTCACGGAATCACATACATCATTGTGATCAGCAGCTACTGGAGATTCTTCTCATGCAAAAATCTCAAAAACGATTCTATGATGGGACGGTGCCTTTAACAGAAATACCACAGAATTACGAACTAACATGGGCTAAGATGACTCGGCAAGGAGTCTGGTAGAGGCCACATGGCAGAAGATGTATAGATGTTTTGGAGAATTTTCGCGAGAAAACTGGTCCGCTGCCCCAGGGGGCCGGCACTTCGTCCTTTCTCTCTCTCTCTCTCCCCTCCCCCCCCCCAACCCCTTACGAGTGCAACCTGGGTATAAGGTTGCGAAATACTCTATTAATTGAAAATAACTGGTTCCAGGGCCCATGGGAGCCAACAAATGATCAACGAGCAGTAGAAAAGATGGAATGTCTGCTTCAGAAACAAGTGTTGGAACTGTGCACAAAATTGTGAATAGCTCCGCCCAAAAAGTCATTTGTTATTGGACTGCTGGTGGGTCCTAACAAGAAAACAGACATTTGACTCCGCAATGTAGTTTACTTGCAATTGTTCCTATTCACGGTCGTTTGCAAATTTTATAACAGGAATTGTACAGTCTATTCGCAGGAGGAGGAAACTCGTCCAATTAATGTGTGTGAACTAGTTGCCCCGCCCATGATGATTTGAACCCCGTGATATATCTGTCGCTAGCACGAAACTGAATATACGAGGGCTCTGTTAGCCGATCACATCGCTTAAAAAATTTCGGAAGGATTCAAAAAGTGTGGCACTAGCCAGCTCTGCGATTGGTCAGCCGGGTGAACCAACCAATCGCAGAGCTTGCACGGACCGCCGTCCCGGGGTAAAGCGCTCTATACCCAAAAATTTTCTGGCAAGAAAAATTCTGAAAAAAAATGTGTTGTTGAAATAAAAATATCCACTAGCAAAGGTCCTGAGAACACTTGAGTGATGTGTATTTTGTGCAAATTGATCGAAATAAAACTAAAGAGCAACAGATTATATGGGAAAATTTGACAAGGGTGTTCAATGGAAATGAACAGAAATTCCACGGAAGTTCTATTGAGTGGCGGTAAGTTTTTCTAGAGAACGTAAATCGATAAAGAAAATACATGAAAATTTTGAAATACTGCCTTGAATGTTAGAAAATCCTACGATAATTTCACTATGGAAAGTGTTTCGTTTTCTGGTGATCTTGGTGCATTTTCCAGGAAAAAGTGGAATTTTCCGAAGATTCTTCGCATACATTCGATTACATAAAACCGAGCAATTTAGACAAATTAATAAATGAAATTCTAGGGACTTTAATATTTTGAATATTTGAGAAATAGAGGTTCTACGGTTCCTATCTTGCCCTATCTTGCGCGATCATTCGAAAATCTTCACTTATTCAAAATCGAATATTCGACCGTGAAAATATTAACACATTATTAAAATATAAACAAATAAATATAAACACGTTATTCAGTGATAGCTATATCTCCTTGGCAACATGGCAGAAGATTCCACTAGATATTGATTATTTCTCATTATTTAGGACAAAAAGAACATAGGAAGTTGGTAAAGACATGTTTTTATTGGAGTATTGACAGGTTGGGCAGGAAAAATTGACGAGTTAACGGGCAAATAAGGTCCGTCGTTAAACGACACTGACTAACCCCGGCCTGACAAACAAGAGAATGGGGAATGACAAGACCTTTAAGACCTGTGAATGATGACAATAAACGGGTAAAAGAGCAATGCTCAGCCTGTGGAGAATCCATCGTCAAGGGTCAACGGTCGCCACCTAGCGAGATAGCGCCGCGGTCCGCCCTGATTGATAAGACACGCATCAATGCAACCCCCTAAATAGACCAGCACCGCTGATAGTTGCTCGTGTTTACGTGTGACACCTTGATGAAGGGGGCGCAGAAGGAGACGTTTGCACCTTGCGAGTCAAAGGAATTGTCATAGTGCGAGGAGAACATGGCAACAGCAAGGTGTTTCCAAAAATAGGGTGGATTTGGTGAACAGTGATGTCCTTCGCTATTATAGAGGGTGAACGATGATGTTCCGATGATGTTTTTTAAAATATTACAAAGGAAGAACAGTGATGTCGCTAACTATGTATGTATAAGAAAGTCCTTTCGATTTGAAGCTAAACTTTCTAAGAATTTTCCGTTCTTCAAATATTTCAAAACTAAAAAATCACATCTATGTACAACAGAGGAGTGGACGGTGGATAGGAACACCCATTGTTTCTCAGCTTTGCACGAGTTGTCCGCCAAAAATGTGTGATTCCAAGGCAATGTCTAGAGATATGCGCGATAACAAATACATTGTGGTGCATGTTAACTGAAATAACGACAGGAAACTACAGTGGAAAAGGCCTAAGCACGCACGACTCAGCACCTGTTTGGACAGGTTAGGGCAGGAAGCGGGAGACTAGGAAGATGAGAACAGTGGTGTCAATGAAATGTGTGGAGGTGTAGACAATCAGAGTGCCGCGTTGCTTGTCATGCAACGCATACGGGCGGGTCTAGGCCATTGGAGTCTATAGTGCCTGAGCAACCTTGTACTGATAGCAATTTTTAAAGCTATGGAAAACGCACTTCTTGCAAACTTTACGTCATGTTTGCGGAGGAGAAAAACTTTACCGAAATTTCCTTATTGAGACAACGCAACATTTCTTCCTCGCTTTTTCTTTTTGCTCTCTAGAACTAAATGGGTCACAGTCACCTTAGTGCAACGCAGTCCGCATATGTATCTTCGGAATTTCTCTATTTGTACTCGAAAATGGAAATCCTGAATATATTCGCTACATGTCACTCGCGGAAAAATTTGCCCACTCTTTATAAAACATCTATTTTTGCTGTTGTTTTGGGTCCATCTACGCAAAAGTACAGCATAATTCACTAGAAGGTGCACACGTCAAAACAAGTCAAGTACTTACCTGCTGGTTTTGTCAAGGTTAATTGACGCATTAGTCACTTTATCGCTGCAGTTGCTGTTCTTAATAAATTATCAAGTGCACTACCGTTTAGTTGTGGGTTCCACTGAGAAAATCTCTGATTAGCGCCTATTTTTTCATTCCATTATATGTTTTCGGAACAATTAAATTTGCAATTACATTATTTCGAAGAAAACGTCCACAAGTGCAAGGGAAGGGCACAATCATAAAAATTATTACTTATTGTTATTTCTTAGAATTTCAAGAATTCTCAGCCAGGAAAAAAGGAACGAAGGGAATCCATGGACAGGACAGCTCAAGCATAAAAGTGTGCTCCTATTCTTATGTTCTCAGAGAATTTGGACTAAAAATAAATACCAGATTGGGAAATAATCCAATCCAATCAACAGTAACTATTATTAATGCAATAATGTTCTTTTTACTCCTAGAACAAATATATCAGACAAGATTGACGCAATTTGCCCTCTCAATGCTGCTGTTGGGGAGGATAGTGCATCACATGGGGAAAGGGGGCAGAGCTGCTGCCGTACAATTGGTACGATTTTGCAACGTGCCTCTAACTGAAATAGTGTGTTACTGATGGCAATATATAGGTTGTTATAGACATAAAAAATGTTGCTCGAAAAGAACTCCCTCGAAATAAATACTATCAATTCTAATTTCGAGTCAAAAAGAAGGAATTCCGCGCACCAATAACAGTTTTTGATCACATGTGCAGAATGCTGTGCACCATATGGGGGGAAAGGGGGCGGAGTTCATGCCGTACGATTGGTACGATTGGAGGAGGTGCGCCGATGCACCAATCTCGCGATATTGGCACCGTTTCGGCATTACACACGGTGCACTGCTCTCCAAAAACTGCTTGAAGAGATTGGTACACGAATATAAGCGGACTCATCGATATAAAATTAAAAAATTGATATAAAATTAGAAAATGAACGTGAGGTGTTTCGTTTAGTTTTAGAAGCATACGTATATGCTATGGATAGGGATTTTTCTCAGTGTGATTGACCCGAATGTAAGCGTCGAAGCAGCTCTCTGGACATGTAGTTCAAAGTAGGGAGTGGAAAAGTGATCGGACGGCTAATTTCCATGATTCTCCCTCCTCTTTCAGGAAAAAGCTGACTACTAAATTTTTTTCGGGAAGAAACCTCCCGAAAAGTGAACTACTGCAGGAAGCAGAGGCTAGAGGATACGGAAGGAAGAGAACTGCTCATTTACCAATGCCCTGGCCTACCACCAGTGGTTACCAACGAATTCCTTAATAGTTACTTCGGAAAGAAATCCGTTAGCAATCGGTAAAAAGCCAAGGAGACAGACAACTGGGGAGTGCAGGCTGATAGTACTATGATAATAAGGACTAAAACAAGTCGCTTTAGGATCGCAAAGTGAGATTTGGGGAACAGTTCTTGAGAATATTCCGCTTACGTAAAAATTATCACAAGTCGCGAACGGGAAGGATGCAGAAACTTAAGAACAGTTTATTTTTCTTTCAAGTTCTCAGTAAAAATTGATGTCGAATAGATACCCCGCACAGCAGCGACATTAATGATTGTTTCCGGGAAGGTTCAAGGACTCCCGCTCGTCTAGAATGGGGGAGTTCTCTAAACAAAATGTGTCTTTCTATACTTACCGTTGCTGGTCATCGCTGACTGATACCAGTTTTTCAAACAAAGCACAGTGGCTGTCAACCATTTTTGCATAGGAGAATACCGCCGGTCTGGTCTGCCGCACCGCACCACTCATGCAGCGCGGCAACCCAGGTAGGCGCTGTGGTTGCTGGGAGCACTGATTTTTTGCTTATATTTTTCGGGATAAAAAGGAAGACACAACGAAGAAGCAGGGCGAGTACGAGCAAAAAATCAATGTCGGCAACATCCCACAAACACAGTGTCCAGCTTGGTTGCCGCGCCGCGTAGGCGATGCGGCGCGGTAGACCAAATTGGCGATTTCCTGTGATGCAAGAATAATTGTCTATAACTAGTATACACTGACTTTTACCCTTTGAATTTCGTGCTCACTTTAGAATGTTGAAAACTTCTCAATTTTTACGGGAGACTTCAGAATCTCATTCCAGGAAAGGATGGAAGCGATTTCCCAAGTGAGTACGGCAACTTTCAGTGTCCTAACCAATATGCGTGTCAATTACATGGAAAATTCGACAAGAAGCTATAAAAACCCCTATTTAGCGCACAAAGATGCCTAGCAAGCATGATAGTAGTACAACTAGTACTAGTAAGACTTTAGCAGTACGTACCTTTGCGACAACACTTGCACAGTGCGAATGACGCGGGCATTAAGACGACAGTGACATTCGGTAGGTGATGAATGTTGTCATGGGAATGTGATCGGACGTACAGCGGCAGAAACTAACTCTTGCACAGGAACAAAGCACAAAGTCAGTCAAAGTACAGAGTGCAGTCAAATTACTGTGGTTCGAAAATTCGTAACATGGTGGGCGTGGCTTCCCAAGCGTCACCCACCTAGATGGTCAAGCGGCTGCAAGCTGCAAAAACTGCTGGACACTAAGGAAGCTTAGTGGACAGCTGCTGGAGAAATCGAGCAGAAAAGGGCAGGATACGCGCACGCGCGTGGTCGCGGCAAACCTTTCTGAAAAACAAGGAAGAAGAAAAAGGAAATCGTGCGTGGAAGGTACGAACCTGGTACGGAAATACTAAGCGGAAATGCTGTTAAACAAGCCTCTACGTTTCTATTTTTCGGAACCGGCGATTGAAGAAGCAGGCCACATCTCTCAATAACCACAAAAATCATTCTTTCAAGTTTATTTACTTCAAGTAAAGGAGAAGTTGAAGAAGTTTCTGCAAAAATTTTCTTACTGATTTAATGGTTTTGAATGATAGCTCCGATGTACTAGGTGGAAATACGGAAGTACTGAGGAGTAAAGCTAAAAAAATGACGTTTGAGTTGTTAAGATGTTTTCAGCAACAAAAACTTATGTAAATTTGCTTATTTCACATATTCCTGAGGTGGGCGGAGCTGCCGAGTTAAGCGATTGGCTCACTCGTCCTACAGACCAATCACAGGACCCCGTCCATCCCAGATGTAACGCTACATACCATTTCGAGAAAGGAAACTTTAAAAATGACGTCCCAGTTGTTAAGAAGTTTCCAGCAACAAAAATTTATGTAAATTCGCTTAATCTGGGTGACAAAACACATTATATTATAGGTTTTAAGGAGAGAAATACAATACAATACTCTCTAAAATCCAACGCATGCATTAATAAAAAACAGCACAGAGCATGGAAATTATGATAAACTTCCAGAGTGAGGTACTTAGTGCAGCAATATGCGACCCATGACGTGGCCCAACATCATAGTAAAAACGCGAATTAATGATGTGCGCGACAATGTCATAAATTATACGTCAAAAAATGTTAGAGAAATCATTCTAAGGACAACCTTGGTTGCAAAGGTGCTCCCCATGAAACATCACTAATTGCATGCGAGTTGCGATTCCAAAAATGTCGTTAGATACAGCACAAAAAAAAGACTTGTCATTCTTTATAGCGACCTGTTCCTAAGAACAACTTGTGGTTTAGAGGGAGAACTACTGAAAACTGCACCATGTGCAGTTATGTTGCACTATGTGTGTCAACATAGGAATACTGGCAGCCTTGTGAAAACGCATGAGACCTTGAGATCAGATGCCATGAGATCTGTGAGGTGTAATCGGAGTAATCCTATATGACATAGCATGAAAAAAGTGAGACTTCCGACTGCTCCTTGATACTCCAAACACAGAAATGTTAGATTGTTTTTCAAAATATTTGTACGGATTTTTTCGCGCCCCCCCCAAGGAATTTTCGGACGGCGGAACAGAAATATTTAAGGAACCATGTACTTGAACGGACTAAAAAAATTTCAATCCTTTTTTTTTGCTAAAAATTTTGCATAGAAGATGAAGTTATTTGAAATGATGGACACGATCAGATCCATTTTTTGTTGTAACTCCTCTTTTTTAGGGTTACATGTACATCTGTAGATACGTACTTTATCTCACAAAACCCTCTCAAACTTAACGCAGAAGAGCAATCCCAAAAGCTGATCACAACAACATATCAACATTTTTCGTGTCATCTCCATTTTTCATAGGTAACCAGCATTTTCTCTCGATTCCCAAAAGTTTCAGCAGGAATCATTGATCGAGAAATGGGGAAATAATTTCCTGAATACATAGAGTATTCGACTTCCATATCTTAAGGGACAAGTTGTCTTAGCCAAGAAGCAGCGCTGACTTGGAGTCCATGGAACGGAGGACCGAAATAGGAAAAATAGGCCATCTTTTTTCGGAAAGGATGAAAAGATTATCACTGGTCACCAGTACTTCGTAGAAGTAATATCGAACGTTTATATATGTGCCTAGTTAGAAAGGAACAAAGAATGCGAAGTTCATGAAAAAGAAGGGAGGAGCCGAGTAAACATGATCGTTCATAGTTCACTAAATGCCCGGCCTCCAAACTCCCAATGCTGCGCGCTTTAAAAATGGCGATTACACCATGAAGATGATGTCACCGAAGAGCGGAAGGGCTACACTTTTAGGAAATGATGACAATAGTAGAGAGCAAAGCCCCACCCATCGGACGAGAGAAGCGTGGAAGGAAACAAAGAAAACTGGTAGAATATCTGCAATTTTGCCAAATCGATGAATTTGGGGCGACATCTTCACAAAAAAAAGCGTGGTAATCAACAGAATCGTGCTTACTAGCCCCATGCGGACGAGTCACGCACGAGACGAAAATGAGGAGAGGGTTGTGAAAGAACGGGTCCGCATGAGGTGATCTCTGATTACTGGGTGTTTACGCCAACATACGCTTTCAGCCGGCGATCTTTAATGTTCGAAGCTGCAAAGCGAAGGAGGAGCTGCAGCAGGGGAAAAGGAGAAAAATGGAAATGAATGAATGGTGGGAATTATACTTGGAACCGTATAAAAACCGAAAGAATCCTTTCAAAATGTTCATCATTTGGTGATCACCTTAAGTGACCCTTCATCCTTGTTACTTCAATTACCAATTCGGGAAACAACTTAAACATCCAGATATTCGAAAATAAGGAAGCCATGAAGCTTTTGTTCTCTCTCATGGAACAATACTTTGGTTCCTTATGTTGGAACTTTGGAATTTTCCATTTATTCAAAATATTCGATATTCGTAAGCAGAGATATTCGATTTCGAATAAAATGAATACTGAATGCATGAATGAATGAATGAACGAATGAATGAATGAATGAATGAATGAATGAATGAATGAATGAATGAATGAATGAATGAATGAATGAATGTGAATGAATGAATGTAGGAATGAATGAATGTAGGAATGAATGAATGTAGGAATGAATGAATGTAGGAATGAATGAATGTAGGAATGAATGAATGTAGGAATGAATGAATGTAGGAATGAATGAATTTAGGAATGAATGAATGTAGGAATGAATGAATTTAGGAATGAATGAATGTAGGAATGAATGAATGTAGGGATGAATGAATGTAGGAATGAATGAATGTAGGAATGAATGAATGTAGGAATGAATGAATGTAGGAATGAATGAATGTAGGGATGAATGAATGAATGAATGAATGAATGAATGAATGAATGAATGAATGAATGAACAAGTGGATGAATGAATGACTAGTGAATAACGTAGTGATTGTATTGAACAAATTAAGAAATGGAAAATGAAATGGGAAAACCAATAGATTTCGGACTTGATCGCCTCGGCAACTCGATCATGAAAACAATGGCATAAGTTGAATGTGCGGATGCGCAGACAGTCAGAGCACCGCGATGCCGGTAATGCAGAGCGTGCAAAGGGGTCCGCACCCACTGGAGTATTTTAAGAAAGAAGTGCTACCGTCTAAGGGAGATTTCAATGCTTGGTATGAGTATGTGTGAACTGTGAATGAATGAATGGAAAATGCTTGGCTACTTCTAACAAATTTCATAATATTATCTCAAATTCTCGACGGAGAGGAGCTACAAATTTAAAATCCACTGCTCTACAAACAAAGGATGCCGGCAAATAAAATGATGTCAAATCTATTTTTGGACGAGCGAGCATAAAAACATAAACAAAATGTGATAGAGGATCAAAACACGATCAGCTGGCTGGTGTGGTTATTTCTTGGACTTTGCACTCTCCTGGCCGGTTACAACGGGGTCAAGTGCGTATCTTCTGCTCTAGCACTGACCATGAACGGATCATAGATCTTCAGAAGAGAAATCCAAAACTCCAGAGGAGAAGTCGACCTCGAAAAACGAGAAACGACAGCTGGGACCAAAACAACCACCACAACCACCACCTGTAAGGAAACGGTGAGGACTGCGTACGGGGATGTGTTGTTTGCGCTGTTTTGCCATCGTTCGCATCGATTCCGTGCGATAGCTGGTAAATAACTGCGTCATCGCGTGTTTACCACTGAGTGAAATGGCTATTTTGAGGCACAAAACTGGGCAGGGATGCCTAAGGCCTTGCTAGGGCCCTGCTAAGCTCCTGAAATCGCCATATTTCAGAATCTCAAAGGTCACAAACATGCTCGGCATCAAGAAGCTGGCGTTTCAGTTCAATCGAGCCGTTGGTAACGTCGACTCGACTGCCTTGCCTCAACAGGTGCAGGCTCGATGTCAGGACTGTGACGGATACAGGGTTGGCCGGTTGATTCCATTTTCACTAGGCTCGGTAGCACTTAACATCGCAGTTGCGCGCGGCGTCTTCGTTTCTGATACACATTGATTGTGAATGCTTACTGCCAAAAAAAAATGAAAAGTTCATTCCGGTTAACAGATTGTCTTACCGTAAGCTCTGGACGGAAAATAAATTGGTGTTCATGCAAACAACCAAAACAACCAAGTGATCAGGGTCCAAGTAACGTACGCCCTCATAATGGGGCCAATTTCGAGCTCAGGAAGGGTAGTTTTGACGCACTATGACCAGAAGTTACGGTATTACTGCATGCTCACCGGACTGAACTTGTCGTCTTGTGCGACTGACCGCTATCGATCAATACGTATCAAAAATGAAGTCGCTGAGGTTACAGCAGTGCTAGAGGGCAATTTATACTAGACGCGTGCGACAGTTGTCAAGTCAGACGCACGGACTCATTTGTGAACAATTTTCTATGGAAGGCCGGTCAATGCGGCATGAACATCCTCAATGAAAAAAGGCCAGACCGCTGCGAGGTCGTAAACATGTGCGTCTGAGCTGCGTCAGCGATGCGACGTGCCCTATCCTCCACCATATAGAGGCGCAGGCGTCAAACGCACGCATCTAGTAGAAATTGCCCTACCTGCTACGCGGCAAACCCGTCTGCGCTGCGTCTGAGATGCCCCATTTACTCGGCCCCTTCGCCCGAGTGACGCACGCACGCACCAGGTGCGAATTATCCTCGACGTCTCACAATCCTGGCAGTGACCGTGATCGAAAATGATGGCCCAAAGACGTTCGAAAAATCAAATCGAGTTAATACTAATAGAAAGACTTTTTTGTAGGTAGTTTATTTTTACTAAAAACTAGTAAAAAATTTCTTAGCCTTTCCTTGGAAATGATATCCTAGTAGCGTCCAGAGTCTACCCTGTTGTAGGCCGCTATAGCAGAAACATGTGACGCCATGATGCAAATTATGCAAGGCAGCCCAGATCATCGGCCAGCAGTAAACTCCGCACAGGTTGGGCTATCCTAAAAAGAAGATTCTGGCACTAGAATGGAGAAAATTCATAGCTATGGAGACACCACTAAATTACAGCAAATGGAATACCCACCAGGAGCGGCACCAAGTGAAATTTTCGAGAAGAGCCTAGAAAAGGTCAAAGGATACTGGTACGACGAAGTGGTGAGTTTAATACTGTAGGCAAAAATATCGCAGCGAGTAGACGAAGGGGAGTGGAGCGTTACACCTGAGAGAGGTAGCGCGAGTAAGTCCTGCGATTGGTCGGTTGCACGAATTGACCAATCGCAGGGCCTAGCGGATTAACGAGAGTGCGTATTTTCACCTGTTAACGACAACGACAGACAAATGCAACAGCACACCCGGTTTCAAAATTACTGTAGATGTTCTCGGACGTAGTTAAAAATGCGCCCTATGTAGCTGACAATGATCCAGAGAGCTACATTTTATCAGAAATGTCATTCCAGCTCATGGCTGAATGCTCTAAAGCATGTCAACTTATTGCGGCAAAGCAACGTGAGCTACAGAACCGAGGAAGACGGCAAATTCACATAATCCGGACTTTCATTAACAACGTCTACTTTGAGGTGAGTGTCAACAAAGTTTGAGAAATCATTTTGAAAAGGCTTAACTAGTGTTAGGAACATTACAAAGGGAGGCATAAAGTTCTGTCG
>KN728008.1:9088-22998 GCA_000816745.1 Ancylostoma duodenale | reverse complement strand
TCTTCAAGTTATAGCGGGCGCTGCACAGTGGTGCTCTGAGGGCATACATTTGCAAGCACTAAACAACGGCTATAGCAAAATTCTGTGAACGATGAGTTTTCTGGAGCCGACATAGCCCTCAGCTTTTGCGCTCGACCTGTTTAGTTTTACTTTATATTTTCAATTTTCATCCTTAACATCGAGTAGAAAGGGGCTGAAAGGGCATGGGAGAGAGCTGCTCCCGCATCACATGGGAAGGACTCCAAAAATTTAGGCAAAAACAGCAAATAAGGGTATGTAGGTGCAGCTTTTGTCCGATTTTGTAATGATATCGCGCCCGAAGGCTTCAAAAACGTACTTTCTAGCAGATCTTCAGGTTTTCGCGCAAGTCGCCGCAGGCTTCGTCGCGCGCGCGACGTGCGGCGAAATTGCGGCAAAAAGAAAACATTCAAAATTTTATGCTGAAAATGAAAACTTTCAATCACTTCCCCATGGGACTGACGAGGGATCAAATGCCGTTCTTACCATCAATTTCATTTTGCAGTATCTTAAGTTATAACAAAGTTATAGCGATGGAACGAAAAGAACGCAACTTCGCGTACCGCGTGTTCTTTTTTTAACGAAGTTAGCGCGGGTATTGTACGTAATCCCACTGGGGGTCAGTGGAACCATGACGGAACTCCGGCACATGAGTATAACAGCTTCCTCCGTAGAACCGCTAGGTTGGACTAGAGCAACAAGTTGACAAGGTGATCATGTTGTGATAGAGTTCGTACACTATAACCGGAGCAATACTGATAGGATGTGATATACTGTTGACCAATAAAAGTTTATTCGAGGGTATGTGTACCCAAGCTTTCCGCTGCGGTACATTCTCATCCGAATGTCCTGCTCCATCGTCAATTCATGTGGCGCCTTGCCATCGCTATACAATTATGGTGGGGCTCAACATGTTGACGAATAAATTATGTTGGAATCACAGTGGATAGCGATGGCAGTGGATAACGGTGGAAACGGATATAGGATACTGGCCAAAAAATAACCCTTTAAACTTGGCCCATAACTTCTCTCTAGATGAAGTTTAGAATTTCTAGTTTTTGCAAACGGTGTGGCCACTCACTAGGGATGAGGAGAGGCTTCTCAAGCTTGACCTAGAAAGACGCTATTTGTTAGATAGCAAAAGTTCAAGAGTTGATTCCTTTTTGACCACTACTGTAAGTACAACGGCTCATTTTTCTCCTTCCACAGCTGAATTTACGCACTGGATGCAGTACTGGAAGAGCAGCGCCTTTCTCCAAAAATCATTGCAGGATCATACCAAACACAGCAGTAGCATCACATACACTGAGCCTGAAAATTTTCTCCTCGAAAAATTGCTCCAAGTTCCACAACTTGCTCAACGGAGAAGGGATAGTGGGCTGAATGGCTTTCAGTTCCACATTATAGCTAAGATTTTAGAGTTCAGAGGGGACCATTTTATTTAATTTCGGTTTTGTTTTTGTAGGCTGCTTCGGAATCAGCAAGACTAATTGTGACTGCTCTGGCCTTCTCGCCTGCATCTGCGGAATCCGCACACTTTCTAGCATTTTCTTTTCTCTAGTGTCCGTACAACTATATTTCCGTTTAAATGGGACCATTTAATCTGCGAGAACCAAGAATTAATTGTTCTATTATCGCCCAACCCGAGAAGGCAGACCTCACCTTGAAGTCATCTGCAGCGAAGACGACGACCACAGCGTCGAACTCAGAAACATACTCCCGTTGCCACTGAAATCTTTTAAATAGTTAATACTGGGCATTCGCTTCCTTTTACGCATGACACCTACCTTGTCTTTTTTACGAATATCAATTCGGATATTCTCGTCGTCCAATTTCAACACACTAGTTCCCTCAGAACCACCGCCCTCGAACGAAAAGCTCGAGAGTAGGCTGGATTTTCCGGTCTGGAAAGCTAAACGTTGCTCTCCAGCTCTATTACGAGAACTATAGTAGTGATCCTGATGTGATGTCGACTCACACCACTTCCGCCACATATGAGCAGCCGGAAATGTCTGTCGTAATCGTCGTCGTCCATTTTCCTGAAAATACCACCATGTGTACGGCTTGCATGGTAACGGATGATAGTTGTGTTCGGAGCCAATAATGAAAGGAAGTTAGTAGTCACTCGAATGATACGAGAAATACCATCGAATTACGGCACTACGACAATGAATAACAATTGAAGATTCGATTACGGAACAAGAAGAAATCACTGAGGTTGTTATGAATGTGGTCCAAACAGTAGAAAGTAGAGGAACTGGGGAGAGGGCAGAAAGATCGGTCTGGTAGTTGAGTCAGGTAAAGTTACATTCCAATGCTAGAGAACCTAAAAACAAACTTATTTTCTTACAAAACGTAAACAACGGAAGACGCTCAATTCGTTACACCGTAAGTGGCTTTTCAAATTGTTTACGGAAGTCATGGCGGTACAGATAACATCTAAATAAACATTCAATACTCACCACCTTGTAAGTAGCCATAAACTGAGACAAGTTTGATCTGATTTGATTTACATATTACCAATTACCAAAATTGACAAAAGAAAACCAGCTCAGCAAACAATCCCGATAAATGTTGTAATGAGGAGACTGCTACCTCCGCAACTAGAAGGTGTGAATATAACTGCATAATGAGCCCTTATAGGTGTATTTATGTAGGAGATAAGCATACCCTTTCGCAAGCTCCTGCTCGACAGTCATGTGTTAATTTACAGATAATATTTATTGTGTAGTTTCCTTGAACCCACCAACAAACCTCGTGGTGTAGACGAAACTACGTACAAGTGGCGAAGGCAGGGAGGGCGACTGGGAGGAGAAGAGAGTGCACGCCCCTCCGAAAATGAGCCGCCGAATTCTTCGAAAGTACTTTGTTTAATGGGGCAAAAAGTTTGTATTAGTTTGATTTAAATTGTTCAATTTCATCATCTTTCAAAGTATTTATTTTTAATCATCCTTATGATTTCCTGTAATTTTACTTTTCCGTTTAAAGCGGTGTAGACGCCAGTTTTTTCCGCACACCCCCCCCCCCCCCCCGGCCTGTGCATTTCGGCGTCCTCCGCTGAAAGCCACCTATATCAAATCAGGACATTTCATCCAAAAAAAAACCACTGTGATATGCTTCTAAGCGTTCGAAGGTGGGAAGCTTGTGCGCACGGAGTATGTATGCGGTTCTTTCGTAAAAACAAGCAACGAACAACGAAAATAGAGCGCAAAATTCAAGATTCCAAAACTTTTTCCAATGGCTTGTGCGTGTGATGCCTTATTCTGTCTTACGTACATAGATCATCACTTTCGAACAGCTGTTCTCAGCCAATGAAGAGCACCCCCTTATGAGAGAACTATGTACTTACGAACAGGACGGGAAGCTTAACGTCCCACCAATGAAATATTAAATGGGTGTTCTATGGAAGTGGCAGTACCTATTTTTGTAGTATCATAAAAAGCGGTAAATTTTATGTGACATTCACGAGCAGCTGATCCGAACAAAGATGCCAGGAAATGTGTAACTTAACCACTAAAAATAGTATTCTAGCATCTGCCTCTCATGCGGTCTAAGCTCATTTGGAGTCGCGTGATGATGAGTCTAAATTCTGAATCGTGTAGATAACATTAACAGCACATGAGTAGAGATGATAGATAATTTTTCCTTAATCATGCAAATCTGAGGAACTGGTAATGGGTGAAAACCATTTTCCCAAGGGAAGGAGGTGGATCTATGGCTATGTTGGGTCGTTTAGTTTGATGTGAGTTAGGTTGTCCGTCATTTACCAACTGATATGCTCTTGTTTGTGAAAATTGCTGTTCAAATGAAGGATTTACACTGTCAAACTTCCGAAAGTGAGTCGTTTTTAGAAAAATTTTCTGACAGGTCTTGAAACTTTCTCGGACTTTCGCCTAGTGGAAGAGGAGCGGGCTGTCGCAATCGCGAAGGAATTGAGTGCAGTCATGGATGTGGTTGGATGCGGTGGCCTCCCAGCGAAATAGGTAACGAGAGAGGCTGAAGACTGAAATGCTCAAAAATTTCCATTGGGTTGAAAAAATTAAAGAAAACATTGAAAAGTGGTAATAAATGCAAGAAACACAAGCGATCACCAGCCTAACGCAATACAATTATCTGCAGTGCTCCACCTCTTCGCGGAACATGAAGAATGCTGAGAAGAGTAGAGAAAAAAGCAAGCATGAAGGTTAAACCAGCAGCGCCATTCAACAATACATGCACATGTATAATAGCGCGTTAATCCGGCTTAAATTAGTGAGTATGGAAGAATTGTGAAGCAGCGAAAGCATGGAATCACACTATCCTAGTGGGTTTTACATATTTTCATCTTTTTTTTTTCGATGTTTCATCACTTGATCACAGCATTCGTACTTATACGCACACTAATTTGTTGCTGAAATACCACTAAAAATCTCGCAATTAGTCAAAAATAATTTGAAATGCCTGAGTTGGAAGAAAAACGCTACGATAGCTCCTTTGAAACCCTACGGTGGTCCCATAATGCAGCTGTGAGGTGACTTATGATGGACATGGAATGAAGAATATGGTCACAAGAACTAACCATTTTCGTACCGAGCGCCATGCCCACGAGAATTAAACCCTTACTTCGAATTATAACCTGCTCAGTAGACGTGAACCTAATGTTTGTTGTCTGCTTCATAACCACCAAGGAGACATTCTACAATCTAGGCCTGGGACGCGCTTGAAACATTTTGCGTAGCGATGACATGTTCCGGATATCCTTCGCCACAAAAGAAAAGATTTCAAGAGGCACTACTATTAGCCATTTCTCAGAATATCGCCACAGTTTGATAAGGCATGCTAGGGCGACAAAGGCAAAGAACTATGAAGCTTTTCATAGAATCTCGAGAAGCAACGAAGTCCTACGCTAAGTCACTTGAAAATGCACTTGCTGCTCCAGCCCTATTCATACATATGCCAATCTTCACGAAAATGCGATACAAATATATGCGTAAATATTATAGTAGTTAAATTTTGATGAATTCCATAATTTAATGTTTTCAGTATCAAAATCCAAGGATGGCAATGAACTTCGTTCATTATACTGCAGTAGGAGGACAAGACCCGGAAGACTTTTCTTTCACTATTCTTTAATCCATCTGAAAACTCGGCTAAATGATACAATCATTGAAGTAGTACATCAAGATTCCGCCATGAAAGGAGCCATGCTCGAGGATGTATCAGAGTTTGCGAAGGCTTTCATATTCTTTCCTCTCTTTCCCCTCTCCCTCTCCCCTCTCTCTCTCTCTCTGCCTCTCGATACCGTCTTTCTGTCATTGGCTATGAAACCTACAATGAATCTCCGTGAAAAAAAAAACTTTCTCAAAGATGGATATTCATCCATAATCCACTATCCGTATCCATAATCGCAAAGAGAGCGACCACAATCACTTGTAGTGCGAGAGCATAGAATAGTTTTGTTTTACAATTAAACATAGAGGGGAGAAAAATACATTAAAAAATAGCTGAACTATAACGTTTGATTCTAAAACAAGAAAAAATTCAGTTTGAAAAACCATTGAATCTGTTGAACAACACTATTTTAGCAGAAGAATAACGCATACAATACAGTGCTCAAGTGTAAATACATCGAATTTGGGTAGTTTTGAAAGCAGCCAGCTAAAGTACCCAAGAAGTTTCCGATGAAAGAGGACCGCAGCACGCGCTACACCACCTACGACGTGGTGGTCTGATTGTCTGCGCATCCCCCACCTCGCTGACATCGTTGTCATTTTCATTCTCATCCGATCTTTCTGCTTCTTATTCTCACTTTTCCAAGCAGATGGTGAAGCGGATGCAAATAATCGTAATCATTGTGATCTCCTGTATGTTCTCAACATAAACAAGTGTGGGTTTGTATCGTATGCCGCCGCAAAACCTTCCTAAACAAATCGGCTGTCGGAAAAGCAGAAAGGAGTTCAGCAAATAAAACCTCATAAGAGCAGACCCATGAAGGACTGCTTTTCCTGACCTTAATGAACCTACTCGAGGACTGATAAGACAAAAATAGCGGCTCAAGCCGTCGTTGGCCACAGCACGTCAGAGCCGTATCTGATTCTTCCACGACTTGATTTCTGATTGACCCTTTCGCCGAAAGGCTTATCGAGTTATGGTAGCTTCAGAGAAAATGGTGTAAAAAAAACGAATTTTGGACATTTAACGAAATATGTTCATTTGCAGGCAGAGAAAAAAATTTTTCGAGCAGAAACAAATGGAACCAATGGAATGAGCAAGATGTAAGGATAGAGAATGACACCTTGTCACATCAACCATTCAGAGATAAACTGATAGAGGAGAAAAGAAAAAGGGACAACGAAGATACGTAATCTTGTTAATCGAATAAGAAACCGGACAATGTCCTTTGAGGGGAAGCCCTTCGTATAGGCGGCTGAAAATGCGACAAAGCAAAGTGCAGTCGGCTTAGCTGCTTATCACGTTATCATTCAAATGTATCCCCGAAGAAGACAAAACCTGCAGATACGCCTTTTCAGCCGTGGTGCGTCTGTGTGGTTACGATGTGGGGACTGAGAGATCGAAAAGGAAGGAGATTAGTGCTAGTTCAAATCAGTAGAGTAAACAGAGAACAGTGGACCAGATGCTTTGCGATCTGAACCACAACAAGCCTAATTTTGGAACCACAGTGGAAAAAGAGTCCTCGTCAATTGGCTGAGCTATGAGAAGTCTTTTCCTGCATCATAAAAATGCAGAGCAGTAGCATCACACCTTACAAATTATAGCTGACGAGTCGAACTACGTTTGTAGTGCGAAATAATTCGCAGAAAAGACGCGAACCTAGAAATGGTGTCCAGTGACGGCAATGTGGCCAGAAAAGAGTAAAAAAGAAGCATTATTTGTAGAAATGGTCAAGTCTTGCTACGAACCTAAGTTATCAATTTTCTTAGCAAAATACTTGAAGATTAGAAAGTGCTAGTGAAGTTAATATACTCAAAATGTAGTGGATGTATGTGTTCACATTAGCAAAAGTTTTCTTAACTAATCCTCTCCCTTTCACCCGGTGAAGCTTGCATGGGAGGAGCATATAGTGAAACCAGTACCGAAAAAGAAACAGGCAACAAGAATACTTTCTCGAAACAAGTGTGGTAATTTATGGTGGAAGGAAGGGAGTGGCCAGGAATTCTATACCTGAAGACTACGCTATTTCTGATGAAGGTTCATAGGAGATGTCAAGCCGAAGGCCCATAATAAATCAGTATGACAATTACACCAAAGATGATTGACATTTCGACGACGCCTCTTGATAGGCGTGGAACGACGACTGGTGAGAAAACAAGTTTTTACCACTCGTTTACGTTCACCCCTACGTTTCCCGACGACGATTGAGTTGTGGGAGGGGTGGTTGACAGCGGTGAAGTTGGGTATGGTTAGATGCTCAAGTATGTGAACTAGGCAGAAACAATGCGAATAAAAATCCATGGTTGGCTTCAGTAATGTTGACTGACAATTTGACGATGTGTTCTCCTAGAGAGCAGTGAGACCTCTATTAAGACAAATGGGTGAAGTATGCACCGGATGAGATTAGACCATACAAAATAAATTAGACTGAAACACCTGAAGGAATAAGCTAATATGTCATCATTTTGACTATTTTGTTCATAAATTTACTAGAGGGAGAGCAAATAATAAGCAGTCAAAACATGTTATCACAGCCTACTTTTTTCTTCTACATGCAACATCTTCTGTAACTACTTGACAGTTCGACAACTCGCTCGATCGTGATCACGAGCCAAAGAATTCGGATTGCCAAGAATCAAAAGGAGGGAACCCTTACTTTCTAGAGGTCATGCCCGCCGAATTTTTCCCACTCACGCACCTCTTCAGTGGATGGAGGCGGATATATTGGAAAGGCTCCATGGTGGATGACAACAACGTCCCTGGCGAAGGCTACGCAGATTTTTTCTAGGAAGTTTTTTAGAAATAATTGGTGATAATGATATTGGTCTTCTAAATATCGCCAAGAAGTATCTTATTTCCAACATTTGATGGATCCGAAGGGAGCATTATATTATTATATAAGTGTGCTGGAAAGCGAACTGCTGTGACGGTGTGATTCCTAAGAGCCTGCCATTTCCTGCTTAACTCCTCAGAAGTCCAAGTTCCATCAGCCTTTTTTAGTTCATGCGTAGCAAACCCATCTAGAAATTCCGATTTTTTTTGTGCGGAAGTATTGCTTAAGACCGGAAATTCGTGTGTCGGACGCTGCGAGTAGTTCGAGCTATAGGAGAATTGAAGGGATAAAAATACATAGCTAGCATGACGTGACATAACAACTCAGCTACTGGCAATCCTCCAGGAATTTAAAAGTCAGAAGCTTTCTCCTCACGAGAACGCGAGAGCTTCTGGGGTTCTGAAAACGGAATTCTGCTCATCGCTGCTACCAACAACACCTTTCCCCACCCGAATTTCTATGTAACAGGGCACGTTGTTGGAGACCATGAACAGCGGTCCCTCAAATCTTCATTCTAATATCGAACAACTATGAAAAACATGCTCACAGGTAGCCTTAGACAAAACAGCAAGGACTGAGTCAACATTAAGAAATTGTTGGAAAAGGCTAAGAACTCAAAAGAATAACAGGAACCAACTGAAAACCCAAATAAAAAAGCAATATTGCTGATGATAACACAAATCATTTTGCTGCAGTTGTTTTCGAGTGCAAATTTGTTGACCATGGGATGGATAAGCTCATGTAAACACAGTACTATTTAACCATGCACATAACAATCACTTTTGCGCATGACATTTGAGATGAAAGCTCAGTTCAGAAATCGGAATTTTACTTATCACCAATTGCAATTGCACTCTAATTGTAAGACAACTGTCAAAGAAATATGTGGAAGAAATAGTTTATGCAGTAGTTATCAAGCCCAGAAATCGAATTTTTGAATAAATGGAACACCAAGCATTAAGGGTAAAACTTTTCACAGAAATGTGACGTTACGCATCCTGACCAGATCACACATTCCAGTTTCCCCCGATTGTCGCTTAAAGCAAGCGATGTAAATCTCTTAATCTGCACTAGAAGGAAAAAAACGAGCTGAACTGGTCAGCTAATTGAGAGTTCACGGAGACATGCACTGATACGATCAAACACTGAAGGAAATTCTTCATCGGGTGAAGTACGCACTAAATATCAATACATTTTCCATTTTCACGAAATTCCACGGGTGATTATCACTTGCAGAGAGTCTCACAGAAATCTTCTATAGACAATTCTGGGATGGAAAATCAAAAAGCTGTATGAAGGGTTGCAAGAAAAAGAACATGAGTATAATATGGAGAGCCCAGTGTTTGATGGGAAATGATTATGTATATATTATAGAAAGTTTTCTGGGAGAATAGAAGTTGAAGCGATGTAGTAATGTTATTTATTTGAAAGGTGTGCACTCAGTTCAGTTGGAAAAAACCCTCTTGAAAGTTAGAGGTGAAAACCTGACTTGGATGCCGTTTCTTCCACTAATTTCCCCTCAACCTAATGTTTGATCCGCACATTCCCATCATTGCGTAGTTCTGAAGAGAACTTAATAGAACACGACTTAATAAAACACGGCATTCCTCTACGGTATGCCGTTGAGCTATGAGCCACATTTACAGTGCATCGGAGTCCGATCCGATCGGATAACAAAAGATACGTATTGATTCCTGTTATCCGAGGATCGATACGTATCATTCGTTATCCCACCGGATCGGACTCCGATAAACACTAACTGCAGCTTTAATAACAAATCGGACAAATGTAGCTCGGAAGCGAGTCATTCCGATCTATGCGAAGCAAGCAGAAAAACTCAACAGACAGACGTCCTCGTCTTTTTGGTACAGATAAGGTGTCGCGATAAGCCTTCTACAACCGCCTTTCACAGAGATCACTTAGCGAACACTTTCGTGGTGAGAAGTGTCTTTAGTTTTGAAGCACGGTTGTAACAACATTCCCCACAGTTGTCCATTTGCAGTAGCTAGCAAAAGGTCGATAGAAAAATTGATAGATCTGGTACAGGCATACTGACTGGATCACACCCGGCGGTTCCTCAGGAAGGCCGTCTGGAGCAAGAGATATGTGATCAAATTTTTTGCAATAATCTGTTGGTCACATTGCCTGCTGCTCACAGTCAGCCTCGCCCAGTGTCAGGTTGGGCATTAGATGTCCCGCAACAACAGCTCAAGGTAGATGTTGCAAGAATTTTTCCTCAATTTTGAAGCACGTTTATGACAATAGTCTCACAGTTGCCCTTACATGCACTGGCCATTACAGGTTAGGAAGTGTACTTAAATATTCCACTTTCCTAGCCCTAATGACAACATCAAGCGTCAGTTGGTTCGTAATCGCCTCTATGACAGAGTCTGTGTTATCTGTCCTTACGGGAAAATAGGAGATTGCATGAAAACAGAAGTGATTTACGAAGTAGAATGCTCGGATTGTCATGCGCGATATATTGGAGAGACCGGCCGTCCGCTGTATGTACGTATGAATGAACATCTTGCTAGTAAGAAACGGGAGAGTTTAATAACACCCCTTGGGAAGCATAGAAAGGACGATCAAGGTAGAAACGATTTTGGCGTGAACTCAGAACCCCAAAAACCACTTGTCGACAAGCATTTGGCGAGCAAGTATCCGATCGCATCTGAAACTTGCTTTTCCAGAAGCTTGTCGACAACTTGGTTTTGCACTTCTTTGTCGACATCTTGTCCGCCCAAATGCTTGTCGACAACTCGGTTTTGCACACCTTTGTCGACAACTTGTCCGCCCAAAAGCTTGTCAACAACTTGTTTCCGCCTTTTCTTCACTGACAATCTGTCAGCCGCACAAAAATGCCCAAGTCGTTAAGGCTTGTCGAGGATGCCTCCAGCACGATTGATGGCAAGTGCTTTTCTAGAATTGCATCAGGTTAACTACTCTGAACTTTCGTGCCACGCTGGACCCACCATTATCCTAGCGGCTCCATTATCCTAGCGGATCCATGCACTTGCGAACCCGAGATAACTGCCAGCCCGCTAAAGGGGGTCATGAACAGGCAGCAAATCAGCTGCGGATTTATTGGCAGCGCCATTACAGCCGCTCGCTGCGCTCAGCATAGGCCTCGCCCACTCCGCCGCGTACGCCGCGTTGCGCCACGCGACTTCATCGAAGCGGAAAATCTTTCCCACTGGATGAATGTGACGGAGTTGAAAAGATAAAGCAAGTACTGAGGATATGAGCGAGTACGCTTATGTGTGCGTGAATTTCGAATGCAGGTAGTGAATTTCAATGGAAAATCAGTTAATTTCAATTGTCTTACCGTTTTTACTGATTAAACAATAGGTAGAGCTTTTGAAGTTGAGATCCAATTAACGACTTCGTTATAAACATTTCTCCATTGAATATACAATGGTCTGTTGTAATGGGGGCATTCTTTTGCGTTCTAGGTGATCAATTAGATATCCGTTGACTATGAGTTGCCTTGAGGACACGCAACGTACCCGCTAGGCTATCTCGCGGATAGATGTTCGCACCTGTCTATCCCAAGGCTAATTCTTGGCATATCGATTGATCCGAACAATTAAAAGATATGGTGCGAAAAATCGCTTTCTGAATATCAACCAGATGTGAAATGAAGTTTTGTTCAATTACAAAGCAAGCAGTCGAACAATTAAATATCTGAGAATCGTCTAAATATCTCTGATAGATATAAATATATTTCTATATAAAAAAATCGCGGTACAACTCGTCATTAACCCACTGGCGACCGCGCGGCTCATTAGTGAGCCGCGCCTTTTTTATCAACTATCGGGCCTTATTTTCGAAGTATTTTGCAGTATTTTCATATGGAATGGGTGAGACACTTTCGATCAAGTTCTTAAATAAATCTGATTTAAGGAAGTTTTCCTTTTCATTGTGACTAATATCATGAAAAGGATGAGATTTTGGAATGAAGCAAGATTGCGCCCCATTTCTTTTATGGTGGATGGAAGCAATCAGAACGAAAGCCACATTCTCCACACAGAAACACGTTCTTTACATGCCACACTGCTGTATTCGTCAAACTAGAGCCATATGAACGTTTATACTCTTGGTACACTTCCCTATAGCACTCAAAACACTTTCAACACACCTCCTTTGGCCGCAGAAAAGGTAAAAAACGTTCAATGTCTCCCTTTTTCTGGTTCAGTGATCCTAGTACTCGTCCAGAATTACATTTCAATCAACTTCTGCAAAGTATCCATTTTAGTCTCAGTTATCTTACCGTTACGACGTGAAACTCTGTGGGCGCCACGCTCTTGAAAGGGGCATCGGTTCCACACGACGGACACGCAGAAATGCGCGCGGTCGTCAATGGGTCAATGGGTTAAATCGTTTTTTTTTCGTAAAATAGCGGGTTATCTCCTCACAGTAGTTGTATATCGTAACGGTGGTGATGTAGTTGCGAGCTCCCATTTCTCGCTGAAACTCGTCCATAGCTTCGTCTATCTTCTGTCCTCGTAGACGATCTCTTCGACGCAAAGGTTCGGAGGCCCGCATATTCTGAAACAGGAATTTTCATGAATTCAGTCACAGAAAAAAGTTGTACTAAACCTACATTTTGGATACGTAAGAGTCTTCCAAGGGCTAAAGTGGTAGGTTCCTACAGGCACTCGAGCAGTTTCTCAAAAAGTGGGTGTGTACGTCTTCAGACCATTTTTCGCAGCTTGTTAAATGGACTTCAAGGTTAATTAAAATACATCCACGAAATTTAAACAGAATAGTAACCTGTGGAATGCTTCAGCTGCGTTAGTCGTACGGAGCTCACGCTCATCCCATTTGAACCACATGCCTTGGTAAGGACCATCGAACCATGTACTCCGTAAATATCTCAAAAATTTATTACAAGGTTCAAATGCGGGGTGGTTTTCGTTTACGGGCGGAGACGTGAGAGCTGGGACCCTATCAATTATAACTGCTTAGGCAAAAAAATAACCCCTTTTATGATTCTCCATCATCTAGATACTGCTCTAACACGCTTAGGCCCTCTAACATATTGCCGAGGTCCATATTCAAATTACATCCTTGGAGTAATATATGTGCATATTCCGTGTCTGTAGTTGAAGGAAATCTTCTCCCCATGGCAGTTTGTGGAGGTCCTCAAGGACGTTTCCCATTCCCACTTTTCTCCTGTGCGCAGACGAAGCTCTGGAAAACATAAATATGTCGAATAGTGAGTTGTAATATTTTTATCGAAGGAATTTGTGTTATTTACCTGGCAAACGATCGTCTTCTGTCTTCGTAACTGTTGCGAGAGAATTTTTCCAACACTTTCTGTCTCTCTTCTTCTGCTGAAATATTCAAAATATTGACCAAAATGTTCAGTAGAAGCTAACCAATGGTAAATGCATTCATATAAACATACTTCTCCACGGCATATTCAAAATCTTCTTCGCAGTGGCTGAATAATGTCGCTGAGTCGGTGTTCTGCGGGATTTTTTGTCCTGCTTAATTTCCTGGCAGCTCTGAAACGTGATATACTGGTTTGAGATCACACAAACCATTTAGTTAGCTTACCTCATAGATTACTCGTTCAGCCTTATTCTTGTAGCGGTCGAGCGGGAGGCAGTTATGATTAAGCCGGCATGGATCCTTGTGGAAGATGTCGTCTGTCACCTGAAATCATCACAGATAAAATGTCATATAACTCAGGTGTGTAAAAAAGTGCACTCACCAATACAGATGTGAGTTTCTGATTTTTGTGCCCACAACCGGAGCACCTATATATGAGCGAGTCCCTTCTAGCCGTCTTCTTGTAGCGTTGGAACCTCTCAGAGCCCGGTATATCGTAAACAAGAACGGGATAGACACCGTTCTTGCTTGAATTTTTCTCCCCGCGAAAAATCGGTTCTTCGCTTGCTTC
>KN728006.1:12056-24244 GCA_000816745.1 Ancylostoma duodenale | reverse complement strand
TACATATTTAGTAATGTTGAAACAGATTAACAAAACTGAGTAGCTAAAAAAGCATACATGGCCAACAGCGATGCGCTGCCACGCTAAACCCATAATTCCATCAATAGGTTGATAACCAAATACATTGGCAAGATTAGTTGCTATGCCGAACTTCTGGTGCTCAAGCAGGAATCCTGGAAAATGACAATTGCTGCCCTTGAATATTAAGTACATAACGGTGTTGCTTAGTGAATTTACACGATGTCTGAGATGTCGCTTGTTCCTTGTTTCATCATAATTCCCTGACGTTATTCTTTTCAAAGATAAGTGGATATTCAAAATCAGGAAATGCCGTACATGTAGCAGTTATTTTTCTTTTCAAGCCTCATTTTTTTTTCATGCGAGCGGACAGCGGGTCTCTTACCACTGCTCTACGCGGCCCCTCATCAGTATCTGGATTTATCATCGTCACATATGCGTCAGATGCCTTTCCTAGTCGAAAGTACAGATAAAGCCAGCGAGCTATTCCAGTGGAAACAGTTCCGGCTATGGGTATTTTTCTGTGGATTGAACTGAAAACAAAATCTAAAGGGTGTCACTACCAAATGGAATATTGCAGAGATCTCATGGGGCCGAGTGAATAATTCAAAACAAAAAAACATAATAATATGTATTGTGACTCAACTGCACGAGAGGTGGAGATATCAGCGCGCAAAACACTGGAGGCATTTTGGAGGCATTCACCAAAATCGCCAAAAATGAACAGGAAAGAGTGCATTGCCATAACCAATGAACTCGCGCCGTTCCTCGATCAGTGCGGGTTGTGACCTATCCAGCCACTAGGTTGGTGCCCCCCTCCCCCTACCATTAACGTTAACGCGTGTCTAGGTGACCCATAATCATGCTTGGCAGCGCACAAGGTGAGCGAGTGGTATCATAGTTTTAATCCAGACGGCTGCCTTTTGTTTGACACATGTTGGATTCTTCAGTGGACGATGAGACTTTTGTGAGGGTAGATTACATTTGTTCTTTATTTTTCAAAGCACTGACGAAGGCGAGTAAGCCGAAACGTGAGCCGACTAAGTGCTACATATATCAATCAATCTTGGCTACTCCTCAGAAACAACAAAAGAGAAATTATCGATCATGCGAAGATTCATTGAACGTCGAACATGGAAGCTGCAACTAAATTTTTTTAGAACTGCTCGTTTTGCAAAAAATTTGAACTACGCAGTGGGGTGACACATAGGTCATGCAGCATGTACGGTAGTTATGGGAAAACCATGAAAAACAAACCTCCATATCTGACCGTGTCGAATCCGTAATATCCACTGCAGTAGCCAGTCTTGTAATACATGTAGAAGCCCTCCGGGTACTTCTTGAATGTCCGCGATCTACCCGGGTGGAATCGAAGCTTGGGACGGTGGCTACTCGGATAGCCAATGCACTGCCTTTCTCTACATTGTGCCGAAACCACCCATAGGTTCGCCGAGCCGGTATCCATTTGGAGATAGAAATGTTGTTCTTAACCATAGGAACTATGCAGAAAAGTTTCTGGATAAAACTGTGGTGAAATCTTACGCGGTGTTCCAATGCTGACCAGTCCTGGGTAGTACTCATCAAAATAGTCGTATAATTGAACACGTCCTTCGTATAAACGGTGCCGGCGGACACGGCTGGCATCCTGCTCTTCGAGGAATTCCGAGAAGTTGCCGTTCCTGAAAGATGGTTTCCATACTTGGACACCCATTTATATAAATGTGCTACAACTCACGCTAGGGCATGTTCCTGCGCAGAGCCATAATGCAAAAGATCAATGGTGAAATTAACAGCGCGTGAGCCATTGACCAATATGGCAAAGGTTAGAAGCACGTACATGCCTGTAACACATCAAGCGTGCAGTCCTTGTCGAAAAGATGGATTGATCCTGCGGTTTCATAGCGTCGCGGCCGTAAAATCGCGGCGGGACCTACTCGACCCTCTGACTTGGAGCGCGCTCTCTCCCCATCCACCGTGCACATCCCACCGCGTTTCTGCTTGTGTCCTTCAAAAAACGGCCCGCGCAGTTATGATTGGGTGTTTGTGGTGGTGGGCGGGGCTAACCACTCACGTAAGAGTGTTGCTTTTCGTGCTGCTAATAATCTGCTTTCAGGGGACTGAGCAGCAAGTGGCTAGAAATACCGAATGAAGGCACAGAATGTTCGAAATCAACAATACTGGCTCCTCTGTGAGCGGTTTTAGAGCTGTGAGCGGTTTTAGAGCCTTGATAGTTCTGTCACAACCACTGTAGCGGATCAATCGACATAATCGCTCTCATATCCGCTTGATAGCAGCTAGTTTTGAGTAATTTTTACTTTATTTCAGCTACGCGATAGGTACTATAGAGAACTACCCTTTTCTGCACTTATTAGCCCTGATAACCGCTTGTTTTGCAGTCAGCAGCATAAAAGTGCTGGACGCGGTCAGTATTGTTGCGTGTGCAGTTCGAGATAACAACTGATAGCAGACGTTTGGGTACCAAGGTGAAAAACGTTTTCGAAAAGGAGAACAATGAACTCCTTTATCAAGCTTCTATGCAAGGGTAAATTAAAAATGTTCAGCACTACCACTGAAATGTTCAAAGATTCTACCGAAGGATTAACATGCAAACGAAACAAACCGACAAATACAGCCTAAAAAAAGCACAATTTCCACCGGAACTGCACAGAATATAATTTCTATCCTCTGCAGAAACTTGCCATGGACTCCTGCAAGTTCACCTTTCAACCATTTTAGGATTTGGCTTACCGAAGTGCTAAATTTGCAACGAAGAATTAACAGCGCGTCTCCGTCGTAATCAAGAGATCCTGAGACACCAATTCCTGGATGAACTTTGCTGCCGAAGATACAAACTACCCGCTAAGAAATCACCTCATCAGATCTTAGCAGACATACTTAGACCCCGCGTTCGCTCTCTGCCTTAACTTTGGAACAAAACAGGTGGGCTGCAGACGTCATATGCTGTTCAATCAGATCAAAACAAATGAGTCAGCACCGTGTGACGTCACGACCGTGGTGGGACATTCCAAATCCACGGTTTAGTCATCTCATGATGCAAATCTCTTCTGAGTCTTTTGCAGGGTGAATATGGTCAACAGCGTCGACATGAGCTGGACATTTTTTGCTTAGGACAACTGGTCTTTAACCTGTAATTGACCGATCCTTCTACTCATTAGAACATTTTCGACTTACAGTTAGCACTCTGTTTTGTTGCGAGTGAATTAGCTAGAAATCTAGGCTCCTACGAAAATATTCCTACTCCAGCCCCTCTTTGTGCTTCGGAGGGTTTTCCAACAAAACATGGTTCAGGATATTTAGTGACTGATCAAGAAATGAACTGTAGCTATAACAGGGAAGACTCTCGCTCACTTCTAGCATGTCTCTCTTCCGCTTTCGCTAGTTTGCGTTTTCTTGGAACGTTTGTTGGGACATCGAACAACTAGTTTCATATCCAGGAAAAGCGAGACCGAAACCGGATTTGGCTTTTATCCACGACGAGATGGCACGGACATGAAGCCGCTATAAAACTCGCGCAGAGGTGACTCAGTTCTTCGACTTACTTCCTTTGGAGGACTAACCAATTACTAACTGGTGCAGAAGATGTTTCTCCTATTTTTGGTCTCTCGCAACTGTCACCTTGCTTCTTACATACTTTTCATCTCTAATAGTATCATCCTAAATAAAACATTTCTTCGCTGGGCATTTGACGACCTTGTTTGTTTGCCAACTTTTTTGTTGAAATGTCGTGTGCTGGCACTAACTGGAGTTCGACACAAACACTTCTATAAATACCTCACCCGTAACTATGCTGAGACGCGTGAATAACAAAAGTTTCTTGTGATTCATGTTGCCATATCTTACCTAACTACCCTATCTTGACCTATTCAGGAAAAAACCGCAATAGTAAGGGGTGCCTTATTATTGCGGTTTTTTTTTCGCCAATCCAAGAAATCTTTTCTCCATGAAAGCGATCTTTTTTTCAGTTAGCGAAGATGCGCATAAAATGTCGCGAGAAAGCCACAACAATTATGCATCAACCCGATAATTGTTCTTTAATACTAGTTTTTCGTTAATAAACTTGTTGAATAACTTTTATTAACAACATGATTCCTCTCTAGATTAAAGCTATTTTATTCTTTTGAGAAACAGCATTGCTATTTTGCCATGACGTTTCCCACAATGTCTACATCATGAAAACCGTCTTTCGTTTTCCAAGAAGAAGAAGACGTAAGAAAATGACGCCAGAAAGGGTCTCTCACAGTTTTTTTTTCGGATGCTTTCAATGACAACTTCATAGTTCAAGACCCAAGGTCTCGTTAGCAGTTTTTACATGTAGTCTTTAAGATCTTTAACTACAATACAAGCCTTATATCAATCAAGCAGGAGAAAATATGTTATTAGAAGGCATCACCTTCTAAGCAATCGTGCTCTTGGTTTTTTTTTGAGTGGTTTTCATTGATATGAAGATTAAATGTCGCCTTCAGCGACTACATACGCTTCTTCTCGCTGTTTTTATAGCATTCTTCGTTCATAACATTTGTTTGCTAATTATTCATCCCGTACTCATTACAGCCATGAAGGCACTACGTCTTTTCGCACTCGGCACTGTTTTCACCGCAGTCAACTGCCTCAACTTCACAATGAGAACAATTAGTTCTCATTCATTGACTCCAAAGCAATATGCGTGAGTCATTTATTTGTTTGTACGTGGGTGAGTTAGTTTTTTACACCATTCAAATAGAGGGTGGCTGTTAAATATGCATTCTCTGTATGAATTCTTTGGTTCCCTTTGTTTCTATTCTATTTCTATTTCTCTACTTGATTCTTTACAAATTTTGCCTATTGAAATTTGCAGGAAAATTTTATCAATACGCGGGTAGGCTAACAAGAACATAAATTCTTCTCAGGTAACATCAAAGTGAATGAAGTTGTTTGAGTCATTAATTTCAGCAAAAATTCTGACAAAAAGTACTGGACCTTGTTGTAAGATGAATTTGAGCGTAATCTGAAACAGCTTAACCGATATCCATAAAACCGTTGTATCCAGAATGCTTCTAGAGCTGTGCGGTACCATCCTGGAATCGTTGCATGGCGTCGACGAAAGCGACAAAACGACGGCTGGACATGGCAGCCGCTGCACGACTACTTCGATGAGTTCTACCTTGGCAGCGTTGTCGTAGGCACTCCACGTGAGATAAACCATCCTTTTCAAGCCAAATAGCCGTCTAGCTATTATTCCACAATTTTCAGCACAAGAGCTTTGGCTCTCCATGGACACCGGTTCCTCGATTATGTGGGTGATTGACGGGGCGTGCTACAGTGCCGAATGCCTTGGATACCCTAACAACGGTCGTACCAAGAAGAAGTTTTACAAATCGCTCTCAAGCACGTTCAAATGGCACAACAGCCCGTTCTCAATGAGTTACAAGACAGGCTGGACCAGTGGCAAAACTGCTGAAGATACCGTTCGTTTTGGAGGTAAGTCTCTGAGCATGTTGCTGTCCATAGGAGCACTCAAATCCTGGAAGAATTGCAGGATTCACCGTGCTTTCTCATCACCTCGGAATCGCTGATAAGGTTGCCCCGTTCCTTGCCCAAATACCCATAGACGGGGTGTTTGGACTGGGCTTGCCCTCTAACAGCGCGTCTGGCGATGTGAGTGGAATTCTTTGGAGTTCATGCGAAGAAGAAATGTGTCAGTTGTCGCGTACTCTCATTTCAGATGCGTACACCAATGGAACATCTTCTGCCACATCTCAATAAAAAGATTATCACGGTGTGGATGAACAGAAAGGTGGTCTACAATACCTAGTGCTCAAGATACTGCGCCATATGGCGAGAATTGGTCCCTAAACTCTCGCCCTTCTCAACATTCTCTGTCAGGGTATCATGAATATGAAAAAATACACACATGTGTACTATGGCGAGCCATGGACGAGTCAGAGAACAGAGAGATAGAGAAAGTTAGAGAAAGAGAGAGAAAACGAAAGTAACTAGCAGTCGCTACTTTTGGCAACTACTCTGTGAGGGGGCCAATTATCGGTTTTATGCCTGTCAATTGGCGCGTCGTAAGAAGGATAGTCCACAATAGGCCTGTTGCTCCACGATTCTAGATGCAAAATCTATAAGCATACATGATAATTTTCTGTTGTTATTCCATAGCTGTCATATCATGGGACCGCATGCATCATTGTGATTACCCAGGGTAAACTTGCTAATACTACACGAATTTACCCATCCGCGTCTGTGTGTCTACCCCGGGTAATCTCAGTTATGCATACGGCCTCTGGCAGCCCTTTACTCAAGATATCCCACTCAGAAGCAAAAATTCATGGAGGACGATCTTTACACCTCAGAAATCACTTGGGTAAACAAAGGAATACTTGCAGGTGGCAATCAGCAGAGGAGGCGACGCTGGGTACATTACCTATGGTGCGGTCGACACCAGTAATTGTCAACAAAACTGGAATTACATCCCTATTTCGTCCAATATGCATTGGCGAATTCCCTTACAAGGATTCAATATTGGAGGGTTCAACCATCGGGGTAATAACGAACAGGTCAGCCCACAACTGTGAAAAATCGATTTGTGTTAGATATCCAGATATCCTGTTATCTAGTAACTTGTTTATAGGCTCTTTGCGACACTGGAAGCTCCTACCTTGGCGCTCCTAGGAATGTAATGAACAACATCGCTCGGATCACTGGCGCGACTTTTGACGCAGCTCATGGCGTTTATACTGTACCGTGCCCAGCGATGTGGACTTTACCAAGCCTATTGTTTGGAATTGGTGGTCGTCAATACAGTATCCCATCGGTTCAATATGTGATC
This sequence comes from Ancylostoma duodenale, assembly GCA_000816745.1. Classification (NCBI taxonomy): domain Eukaryota; kingdom Metazoa; phylum Nematoda; class Chromadorea; order Rhabditida; family Ancylostomatidae; genus Ancylostoma; species Ancylostoma duodenale. Next base: position 17,394 of record KN728006.1, on the reverse strand, counting down.
GACATGAATCTGGGCAACAATAGGGTTCGTTTTATTCCAGACCAGCTGTGCAAATGCATGAAATATCCTGCACTTGAAGGTTTATGGGAACAGAGCCAAATTTGAGACTGAGCCATGCATCACTGCTTCACCTTGGCTTGGGTCACACGATGGAAGAATTATACATGTTTAAAACTGAAAATTTATCAAAATAGTAATTCAAAAGCAGTAAACTAGTAATCTGAACAAAACGGAAATTCAATTTTTCGCAAAAAATGATAGTCCTTACGTCATGGAGCATAGGAAAAAAAGCTGTAGAGCTTCCCTTTACTGTGATTTTGTTTTTAGATGTTTTTTCTTTGAATTTCTCTTTTAGTGCGCACTGGCGTTCTATGCCATGGACTACGACGGTAACCTTGGGATATCCTGGATTCTTGGCGTTCCCTTTATTCGCACATTCTGCACAATTTTCGATTACGGTCAGAAGCGCGTCGGCTTCGCCATTGCCATTCCACGTTAGATCACAACCTTCCTCTACATGTACATTCTCAGTGTCTCCACGATTTTTAATGTTTTCGCCTGGAATTTACCTTACAAGCGGGTTATTTCGTACATGTACATATCAGTTTAATAGGCGTGTTCTCCATACGGTTCGGGTTATTTCTGTACAAATCTCGTACTTCTCACTCGCGTTTTAGAGGCTATGATAACTTCACTCATATTTCATTGTTCTAGGCGTTATCAATGAATATCTTTGCTTTCGCTGATGCTGTTTACAAAGCCATAAAAAAGCCAGAATAAGCAGTGAAAAGAAAGAAGCTCGTTTCTCTACAACCTCAGTGACGCTCCAGAACTATTATTAGTTTTAAAACATCAGATCACCTTTTGTGGCTGGGTTTGGTTGGTTGGGTTGAGTAGATAGAGTCACCCTTAAAAAGAAAAGAATGTCCGGGGAATGAGCTTCCTAAGGGTCGTAGCCAGGGAATTCGACTCGTATGGAACGCTGCCGGAAACTCCTGAGCTCGACCTCGATAGTAGCCACCATTCACTATGGGTTACTTAACTTAGACGCGAAGGAATACTAACTATTATCAAAAAAAAAAGAAGAGTAAAGATAGAACAGAGTCTCGCGGTGCAACTTAGAACATCCTCTCCACATTATAAAGTGTTGAAAAACGGCATACTAAAGTGAAGGCGGAGGTATCTAGCCCCACATCGATCATCATCAACAGCCCATGAACAAAAATCGTAGATGGTTAAGAAAAAAAAAGCAGAAATGCAACCATTAGGCATCAAATCTACTACTCATAGATTTCACCCGGATATCCCTTCGCTCATCTCTAGTCCGCAACGAGGAGAATTTTAAACTGCTATTGGTTGCACCTGATCTATTCCCGTCCTTATTGGACGAAATTCGGTTGTAGGAGGAGACTATAGAAGACTATCACAGATGCATTAATGTCCTCACGATCTCCTCTAGTTTTCCTTTGGAAGTGAGAATAATAGGAGCGAAACAGTAGTTTACGCGAATAAAAACCTCCCTTTATGGGGGAACGAATAATGGAATCAAAATAGGATTTTTGATTTCAAGCAAATGGAAGTGTCCTCTTCATTTTGGAAATGTTATTCAAATGAAGAGTAACGAAAGCAAAACAATGGCACCTGCAAATGCTCTGGTGAACACAAATCAGTGCTTTGGCCAGGACTCGTTAGAATCAAAAATTGAGTAATGGCGGTAGAAAGGTTCACTCACAAAAGAAGGGGGTTTACGTCTGAAGGAATTTACACACTCTATCGCCACTAAATTTGTCCCATATTCCTTATACACTGCTTCTCATAACTACACGTCCACCCTATTTTTTGCAGTACTAAATAATGCGGTCAAGAGAGACTTTTTCTGCTTCATCCATTAAATACAGTGATAAGAATAACCTCTGAGCACCAGTTTCCATTGCGGTAGTTTTTCACTTAACTTTTAGTTTCAAATTTATCAGTTTTCTCAACTTTTCATAACCATATGACCACTCGCGAGCAATTCAATTTTTTAAAACAATCTAGCAACGAAACAACACCACTCACAACAAATTTATTAGGTAATCGGCCCTCTCGGGGTCGAGTGAATTCTTCCTTAGTCGTTTTTGAAGATAAGTAAGACGCGCAGCCTTCTTCGTAACTTCACTCACAACATTCCCGTTGCGGTGAAGCGCTCTCCACACGATACTGTTTGAGACAGAGAGTTTCAGTTCTGCTCGGATGTGGTTGAGCGAAGAGCAACTTGTCGTAGAATAATTCCCTGCAAATCTGCCTCCCGTCGTAAGCTGTGAGAAGTTTCGACTTCTAGTATCGCTCTTCTTATTGCATCCATCAGAATTTTGCAAATAAATGGGAACGAGGAGCACGACCAGTCTTCGTCCCATTAGCTCGAGCACTTAGTCCTGCATCGTTTAGAGGCCGCATCTGATCTTTGTCATCTGTGCCTAGGGATGCACCGCGAGGGATGTCGAGAAAAATGTGAAACCCACTATTTGTCAGCCTTCCACATTCAAGCTGGGGCGACAAACATTCATCAATCTTCATTATTCGTTAGTGTATAGATATGAGACGTGGGAAAACGGTAACACCGCATTTTAAAATCCAGGAAGTATTATACGTGTGCGGTGTAAAAATTTGTGGCCCATTGTTTTTTTTTTTGCTGAATCTATTGCCAACTATAGAAAAATCTCAATGTTGCTGCATGACGCACAGCTTCAAAAAATAGGATGGACTTATAGTTATGGAACGCAGTGTATTATTTATCCTTGTTAAAATGAGCTTTTTCGCAGCTTTTAGCAACAGAACAAATAGACTAGCAATAAACTTTGAAGAAACCGTACATCACCATGAGCATAACGACTATGATTGCGCAAGTTCCAATAGACCTTGGATTAGAATTTGTGAAAACAATTTGAATGTTTTGTTCCACATGTTACCAAGTACAATGTCGACATTTAATACAAAGTGAAACACATGAATTGAATCACCAAATCTTAAAAATTATCGGTATCGAGATAACATTACATGTTGCTCCACTTCTCATCATTACATTATGAGAAGTGGCTATTCATGAGAAATTACTCTATATCTGTATAATGTATAGTGTACTATATCAAGTGTCTTCGTGTACCATGACACTTAAGGAAAAATTTATTCATTTCCTCTGGATTGATTAAACTTTTACTCTCACTCCTGTATTTCCGTAATGCTTCTGCCTCACAGGTTGATATGGACTCGTTCATTGTGTCAAGCGGCCTAACATTTCTACACAACGTCGTTGTCAAAAGCCTGAAAGTGGCGCAATTCTACTGACGATTTGTACCATCGGACACTCCACTTCTGGCTAACATACCAACCTTGACCCAAACTCACAGAAGAAAACACCCAACAGAACACTCAAAACCAACCTTCGAGTCCACAGAGTCAACGGAACAACTTTCATGTCTGTCTCACTTCTGTCATCATCACACACTAATGCTCCAGCGCGCATCAGCGGTTAAATGTCGCTACACTTGCCGCTGGTGTATATATATATATATATTTATTACATAAGTTTGCATTTGTGTGAGGAAAAAAATGAAGGAAAAACAGAACACAACAACTAAAATAATTGTCACAATTTGACAACTCATAAAACAACTCAAACTCGAATGTAAAAGGCATTACGGGCTAAGGCAACGCTCAATCATTCTTTTAATAGCAGTGTAGCTGGTTGGTAATTCGGTTTTTGCGAAATTTTTCAAATTTAGAAATAGCTCTGTAGGTGAAGAAGTAGCGTCTGCAATTTAATCTGGCCGTTCTAAGCTGAAGTTTGACAGCTCCTCCCCGTGTCGCCCAAGGTTTCAATACAAATAAGTTCTCAAGCCTAAGACCGCACTCGCCATGTACAATTTTGTGGAGTAGAAGGAGATCGTTAACTTTCCTGAGGAAACTGAGCCCTGAGTTACTATGGGGAATCTGATCATAGACAAATCCAAGGATACGTACCATGAGCTTTCTGGTAAAGGTATTCTGCATAAGCTCTAGCCGCTCTATGCTTTTGCGGTTATGGGGGGAAAATACTGGAGTCCCATATTCTAGTATGGGTCTGATAAAACTTTTATAAGCTTTTAAATAAACCATGCTATTCCTTGTGGATAAAGCCCTAAAGGGATTGTGCACCACTCTCATAGCCTTGGAAGCAACATCCTCACAGTGTGGATCGAAATATAGATTCCTGGTGAAAATAAAACCAAGAAGTGTGGAAGTGGTAAGTAGTTTTCTCGAACAAATATGACTACCCCGCCGCCTGACTTATTTGTGCGGTCACACCTGAGAACATGGTATTGGGAACAACAACGACCAAGTAGAGGAGCAAGATCAACCCCAGTATTGAGCCAGGTTTCTGAAAGAGCAACGATATCCGGATTAGAATTGTTAAGATAGAATGAAAGGGCGTCCCGGTTTTTAATTACAGATCGTATGTTTGCTACAACACATAGGAATGTCGAGCGCTTAGTCCGAGTATGTCTTATGCGTTTTCCGAATTCTGGGGGATCATGCGGTCGTTGACCTCAACGCTAGAGTTGGCTAAGTTAGGAGACATCGTATGCGACATTTGAGATCGTTGAGAATCGTGCGTTGGTTGAGAGGCAATAGTAACAGAACGTGAGACGGCTTGCGTATGGGCTGGAGACCGCGAAAGTCTCAGGCCCCTAAGTCGATCCCTCTCGCTCTTGGGGAGAGAAGGCCTTATGAAAATCCCCTGCACCGAGAAGGATCTGAGTTTAGGGGCCCGACGCAATGTTAAGGTGGTGAAGTACGAAGAGGGTAGAATAACTTTCAGTAAACGTGGCCTATTAGAATTAATGCGTCCCATTCGATGCACAGGAACTGGGTGACATTGAATGGAGAGGTGATCAAGAATTCTACCCACACAATTATTATCGTAAATGACTCTAGCCGAGGATAGATTAGCTGCACACTCACTAATACCCGCAATAACAATAGAACGTTTCCGTTCATATTCCCCACAAACACGAATGGAGTTTTCGAATTATCAATTCGACCAAATGTAGGACTACGAAAACGTGACAATTCAGATCTAAGGTTGCCAATTTCTGACTTCAAAGAGTTCAAATCTCAGTGATCAAATCAGAGTTTTCGTTGCGGACTCTATTATTCTCAGCAACGAGCTCACGATTTTTCTCCATAAGAATTGCAAACTGGTCCTTGAACTGAAGTAGGTGGCTTACAACCGTTCTGAGGTGTGCTGGCAACGAGACGTCGTTCAAAACCATATCCACCGCATGATCGAGATCATCGGCCGCGGGAGGCGATCCACCAA
>KN728004.1:5137-17546 GCA_000816745.1 Ancylostoma duodenale | reverse complement strand
CCCCCCCCCGATGCCACCGTTCGAGAAAAATCGAGGACCCTCGCATATTTTTCACACTAACCGGGCTCCGAAAGTGCGCGTCGATTTCCTTGGACGCCGTAGCTTTTATCTTAGAACCATTTGTTGTCATTGATCATATGGATGTGACGTGGGTCTTCCTGAGCCGGCCTGTCACAACGGCCTGTCGCTCGAATGCGGGAGGCGGCGGCGGCGGGATTCGAACCCGCCTCCTAGTTCAGTATTAAGTCTACCGTTTCAATAGCTGAATCAGCAAGACATATTTGCAGCTGCCAATGAATCCCCCTCTTTCATATAACGTCCAAAACTTCCAAATGTTCAGTAACAAATTCATAGATGAACGAAGAGACGTGCATCTTTTTGGTTAAACGGATTTTGCACCTTTTCCGCCCCTCTTCTGCTGAAACTGTCTTGAAATATCTAGCTAAGCTGCGGTGAAATTTTTGAAGCGTGTTCAAATTTGCATCGTTTCTTATTAGGACTATTTCTACATTCCTACATAACGGTTTGTTTTATTAGATCTCAAATAAATAATAATTATTATTCCTATATTGTTTTTCATATTTTCGTTTATTTTGATGGTGAGATTTTTTGTTCAACTAATATTGGGTTGGTGGAAAAGTCCTGCAACACTTTTTATTTCCATTTCTAAAACGAAAGAGCAGCTTGACAGGTGGGATTTTTTGTCGATGTAATATAGTATGTTCTCGAAGCTTTCAAGTGAAGGGCATACGAGGGAACCTCTATCAGTCTTCTTCTCCTCAGCCTCTGTCCTGCGCATTCGCGGGGTCCGCTATTTTGGTTCTTCTTCGCCATAGATCGCGATCCTGAGCGTCATCCTTGATGACTCCAACTTCTTTCATATCCTTGCCTACGGCGTCCTTCCATCGTTTTTTCGGTGCGTATCTGGGACGCTTGCCGCTAACTTCCATTTCTAGAGCCTGCCGGGTACGGTGTTGCGGTGATCTTCTCATGACATGACCAAACCATCGCAACCGCTATGCACGCATTTTTTGGCTGTATGGACGCCGTCTGCATCATTGTTCTGATGTCTTCGTTATGCACCTTATCACATCGCATAAGTCCACACGCCCATCTAAGCATTCGCATCTCAGCCGTGTTCAACATTCGTTCGTGGGTCTTCGACAGCGGCCAACATTCGCCGCCGTACATCATTGCCGGCCTCAGAACAGTGCGGTAGATCTTCCCTTTCAACACCCTCGAGCACCTTCGATCGCAGAGGATTCCGGTTGATTCCCTCCACTTCAACCATGCGCAGGCAATCCGTCCTCTAACTGCCGCATCCACCGTTCCATCAGCACTCAAGACGCTATCCAAATACTGGAATTCCTTGGCCTGTGTAAAAGCAATACCATTTGCGTCTGAAACGACGTCCTCTTCCTGTATACTGCTCATGACCTCGATTTTCTTCAAATTCAACCTTAGACCCGCGTTCGTAAGTGCTGATTGCCACTTCTGGATCTTGAGCTGAAGTTCTGCTCTCGAATCTGCGATTAGAGCAACATCGTCCGCATAGAGCAGGGGTATGGCGGACCTTCCAGGAGATGCTTTACCACTGTGTCAAGTGTCATAATAAAGAGGAATGGGCTCAATGCTGAACCTTGGTGCACCCCACTGTTATATCGAACTTTGATGTTGTTCCATGTGAAGTGCGCACCCTTGCCGTCGATCCGTCATACATGGCTTGGACTGCCCTCACCATGTACTCCGAGATGCATCGTTCTCTCATCACCTCCCAAAGCACTGCACGCGGCAACCTGTCATATGCTTTCTCCAGGTCCAGAAATGCGATGTAGCATGGTTTGTTCTTTTCGCGGTACTTTTCCATCACTTGACGAGCGATAAAGATGGCGTCAACTGTCGATCGCTCTGGGACGAATCCAAATTGATCCGGTGCAATTTCTTTCCATCATGTCTGTCAGTCTCACATCCAGAAGACGTTCATACATCTTCAGCGTATGTGCGATGAGCTTGATACCTCTATAGTTCGCACAGTTCATCAAATCACCTTTCCTTTTGAAGATCGGCACTATGATGCTGTCCCTCCACGCTTCTGGAATTTTTGCTGACCTAGTGATGTTATTGAAAAACTTGGTCGGACACCGAAGGCCTGGTTCGCCGAGTGACCTCCGTGCTTCCACTGGGATGCCGTTTGGACCTGAGGCTTTGCCAACCTTCATTTTCTTCATGGCCTTCCTCACCTCCTCAATTGTCCAAGGCTGCGTCGCTCCAGCTACTGGCTCCGCGGGGATCTTTTCCTTTCTTGGGAACTCCTTGTTGAGAAGCTGCGCAAAATAGGCTCTCCAACGCTCCTTGACTGCCACAGGGTCTCTCAAGACTTCCCCATCTTCGTTCTTAACAGCTCTGACCTCAATCACATCTAGGGATGCTCTGTGACGCGCTTTCGCTAGCTGGAATACGTGCTTTTCAGCCTGTGAGCCCCCCAACTTATCGTAGAGGTCGTCCATCGCAGCGTTTTTTGCACGAGGTCGCCTCCTTCTTTCTTAATTTGTACTCTATCAGTGCCGAGAGCGATTTGGTCCTCTGCCAGGCTTTGTAAGCATCCTTCTTGGCCTTAACAATCTTCTGCAGATCTTCACTCCAGAACCATGTTGCCTTATCTCTTCTCCTTCCACCTCTAGTTTCTCCTAATGTATCCCTTGCGCACGTCTGGGCAGCACTTGCTGCGCTGGCCCACACAGAGTCTATGGGACCGCAGGGATCTGGCAAACCGACAGCTAGAATCTTCTCACGCAATGTCTTCTGCGTTCCACCTGCCAACTTCCACCACCGGATGCGTGGCTCTACTCTAGCTTTAGCTAGCTTAGGTAAGGTCATGCATACATCCGCTAGCAATGGTCGATGCTGTCCTGCAATTTCATCTCCCAGGATAGCATTCACATTCTTGATCGTTTTCAGAGAGTGCCTTCTCACAAGGATGTGGTCGATTTCATTTTGACGACCTCCACTGCAATATGTGACCTTCTGGGACTCCCTTTTTATGAAGAAAGTGCTAGCAATTGCAAGATCATGAGCTTCACCCAGCTCCATGATCCTCTCACCTTCCGGATTTCTCCTTCCAAAGCCTCTTCCTCCTTGTACTCTTTCGAAGCCTCCTTATCAGTATCCGAGTAATAATGCCTTCGGTCAGTCGAGTTTCACTTCGGCCCTTTGTCTGTTATGGTTTCCGAGGTCGGATGCTGACAACTGCAAGTTGGCGAAGATACTCTATTGCGACTGTGCGACCGTCATCAAGCTTCCTCCCTTTGTCGGTTTTAGCAAAGTTGACCGGACATGAGTACCTCCTGTGTTGTGCGAATCTCTTAAGTCATGCCTGGTGATCACCGAGGAGTCACTGTTTCTTCGTCCAAATGGCAAAGAGTTTCTAAAGGATATTACAAGTGGGGGCGGAAACTTGGTCCTGTATGCGAACAACGCACAGCAGTGCGAGTGGATCCCATGTCCGGAATCACTTCCAAAACAGCCGAAAGCAGACCCGCTCGAAAAGAGGGTTTTTCCATGCTATCGGTGGAGCCACAGGGAATGCTTTACAAAGAATTGTCAAGTAGTAGCACCTCAATGACGAGGGAACTCTGCGCTATTTAACTCCAGGAATTGGCAGATGCCATCCTTGAAAAACGCCCAAAACGAGCAAATGTTCATCTTCTGCAAGGTAATGCTTACGCGCACTTTGAAAACGCAAGTCGTGAGAAGACGCAGTACCTTGCTTGGGAGTTTCTGTCACACCAAATATTCGCCAGACCTAGCCCTGTCGGGCTGTCACATTTTCCTGACCATGAGCGACCACTTATGGAAAATGAGGTTTGGCAATTTTCATGTGCGCTCATCTTTAAACCTGGGCATTTTGAGTGTAGTCGAATTGAATTGCTGTTTTCTGCCACACCAGGGTTCTATGGTGGAATCTTTATTGACCTAACGTTTCAACGAAACCGTCGTCCTCAGAGGAAAGAGGTTCTTAGAACCACTTCCAGACCTCTGAGGACGACGGTTTCGTTGAAACGTCAGGTCAATTAACAGGGATTCGAAAATGAGGTGTCAAAGTTTTTCGATCCATAGCCTCCTGCTTTCTGGCAGGAAGGAACGGAGAAACTGTCCAAAAGATGGGCAAAGGTACCACACAGTAGTATTAAATATAGCATTGATAGGGATTTCCTCTACAGATAAAGTACCAAATTTTGCACACATACCCATCAAAGGTCGGCGGAGGTTTTAGGCTACTTTCCTGCAGAAAATATCTATTGATTCATTGATTATGTCGATTTTATTGATTTTTCGCTATTTTTGCTCAGGGGTCGGTGGGGACACGTACACTGGAGTATCTCAATACAATGAACACGAACATGACAACCGTTTTGCACGAAATTATCGATTTATCGATTTTATTGATTTTACGCTATTTCCCTCAGGGGTTGATGAGGATATGCCTACTGGGGTTTAGTTAGGTTGTGGCCGGATTGGCAACACAAGTAGAGAGAAGGGGGGACCCTTGCAGGGCAACGGTACACACAAACAACAAACAAATTTATTAGCGAGAAGAAAAAAATAACAGACAAAGCAATGAATGGGCGCACACGCACCCGCGCCAGAGTCGAGAGTATATCAGAGAGATACAGCAAGGGTACGATTCAAATAACAACACGACTTATATATGTGAGATTTCCCGCGCAGTCGATTGGTCGTGGGTCACGTCATTGGAGAACACGGTTCCCCTGTTCGAACCTACTCAACTTGCCCTCCCCCGGGGCAGAGTTGGTCCCCGACTCTGTATCATCTGCAACCTCTCTAGTATCCCCGCAGGCTTGAACTGGCTTCTTCTTCCATTGAGCTGTGTACGGCGAAGGCGGCGGTTGGAGATTCCCCCATCGCGGTCCGCTGGCTCACCATGCAGATCCGGCGGATTTTTGGCCGGCTTGCCGGGCCGATCCTTTGGTTCACCTCCTTCCATGTGATTCGCTTTGCTCGCCGAGAAAACTTGTTTGAGATAACCGTAGAAATCTGAGGCGGCGGGATCGCTCAATCCACGAACAGCCTCTAACACGCCTCCACATCGCAATGTAGGATGGAGTAACAATGGAATGACGTTTCTTGCAAAATTTGAAGAGCTACGGCGGCAACCTTCCAACGCATTGCCAGGTCCTCCATCCACAGCCGAACATGGTCCATCAGACGGATGAGATACATGTGTGGAATGCAATCCACTATTCACAGCCATGCATTTGTTCTCATCTCTGAAAAAGGCACCATCTGCTTTCGAACGAAAGTTGAAAACACCCTTCACTCCCTTTCTCACTCGCCATTTCCGCTTAATCTTTGGCGCTATGGGGATGTCGGTGGTGGTGTAACCTACGCATTTTAACTTGTCTCTCCTTTCCAGCAAGTTAAGCCACTCACTAGGAGTTTGAGTCATAGACTCCCGCATGACTCTTCTGTCCTCCTCCTCAGGAAGCACGGATTCTTCACATCCGTATACTGCAGCCGCTGCGGGCTGTTTCCTGTCGTTCTTGGCATGGGTAACTTTCGAAGTCTCTGTTACCTTGGGCGCCACATAAGTTCTCTTCGCTACAACTGCGCCACACCACTTAGCAGTTTTCACTGAGCTTTCGGGTTCTAGGTCCGTATTCCTATTCCTCTCATATTTAGGACGGCTGGTTCTTCGCCGGTGTTTCTTCGCGAGACGGTACCCTAGGACGGGCAAAATGTTAGTCCCTAGCACTAATGCACTCGTTTCCCCCTGGGCGACATGCATGCTAACCTGAACGGGTGACTGCTGTGCACCATCCTCCCTGATGTCAATTCGAACTACAGTGAGGAATTTCATGGCATTACCGGAGGCATCCACCACTCGCGCTGCAGTATCAAATGGAAGCTCCTCCACCACCTCATCTATGTTGATACCATCTCGTATGGCCTGTTTCAAGATTCGAGCAGGCAGAATCGAAACCTCAGACCCCGTGTCTAACAGAGCGCACCATTTCCTACCGAAAATTTCCACGGAGGTTGTCCACTTTTTACTGAACCGACGTTTTTCCTGCGGTCGTTCTCGACTCCTTCCTCCTTGGAACCTCGTCGAACCGCACACCTTGTCGGCTAACTTTGCTGACAGAGATCCAACTTCTCTGTTTCTTACTTTTTCCTTTTTGCATTCTCTCGCAAAATGCCCCTTACCATTGCACTTGAAACAACGAATGGGTCGCGCGTCCCCTGGACTTGAAACATCCTTTGTTTCCTGCACGCTTACCCCGTTTGCATTTTGCTTCTCCGGAACGGTCTCACATGCGACGTTATCGTCGTGTGCCTCTCGTGAGTTCCTTCGACGAGTATGACCCTTCTCTACGCCTTTGGATCCCAGCCAATTGGCATTTTCCAAGGTTATTCTGCGTCGCTCCACTCTAGGCGCAGTTTCCTTCAACGCATCGTACATGCGATCCCCTCCTGTCTCCAGTGTCTCTAGCAGATGGTATGACTCAGGCCACGCTACCAACTGCTCATACAAAAGGTTAGCCCTAGTTGTTGCCAAGGACATCTCGTCCAGCTCTGGATAAGCCTTCTGCGCAAGACGCTCCAGCTCGATGCAGAAGTCGGCGACTGACTGCTCATCGGTTTTCCCCAACTCGTTGAGCTTTCCCAGCGCCACAATACGCTTGGTACGCTGCTCCCCTTTACACTTAGCCCGCATAGCTTCCACCAAAGCCTTAAACGATCCTTCCTTTTTAACCCGCGGAAGAGCTTCAAACTGGGCCCTTGCTTTCCCTCCCAGTTTGGCCTTGAATATAGCCCTTAGCTCTTCATCTGACCACTGATCTGAGGGGTACTTCAGGCTAAACATGTCCAGGAAATTACTGAAGGTGTATTCCTTACTCTCCCCATCATACACCCCCACTTCTGGTAGAGCTACATATTTCAGGTACTGCCGAAATCCCTCGTTGTCGCTTCCACCATCACCTAGACCACATGACCTGACTGAGCGTAGCTCACTGTCACTCTCTGAAGGTATAGATCGCAACTGACCTTGCTTCTCGCTCGGCGACGGCCTTGTAGAAGTATGCTTCCACTGCTGCGAGGTCCAGATCGGTCGCTCTGGCAATAGCACGTGCCCACTCTGAAATCGAGAGTTTCCATCGCACAATGCTACTCTGATTTCCTCCAGTGCCTGCCATGCTTGACTAGCTTCACAAGCATTAATTCTGTCCTCACCTGGGACTTTCTTCACCTCTCCCGCACTGGATTTTGCTGGCTCCCTTTCCGTGCGCAGCCTCACAAGTTCACGCTGCTGTTCAGCGTATTTCCTCTGCATTTGCTCCAGCTCCGCTTCCATGCGACTGTTTGCCTCCTGCAAGACGGCAATTTGCCTCTGCTTCTCTTTTACACTTTGTTCAAGTTCAGCCACAGAGGACCTATCCCATTGCTTAGAAATTAGTCGCTGTAGCTTTACTACCAGGTCACTAGGCACTCTGCATCCTAGACAGCTGGTAATTCTAGAGAAGCCTTCCAATTTTTCTACAGAGTCCATCAGTACACTACGCGTACGGCCCAAATGCTCTAGCGCTTCTTCAATAGCCTCATGTGCTACCTGCTCAATGCGCTCTCGCTTCTCATCCGACGCGCGCCAATGTTTAGCTACCTCAGCTAAAACTGTTAGCTCTACATGTTTGATGGATTTCCGGGTCTGTTCGCATACCTGTGTTGCCCGTACTCGCGTCCCTTCGGCCTCCTGCATTTGCTGACTCTCGGCCTCAGTTTCACAGTTCTCCACGCCGCTCATGGTCATCACCGGTCTCTGCAAAAACTCGGCTGATTCCGGGCGTCTTAGATCATCCACAACGCTTTCACGATCGCTGTTGTGATGACGCTCTGCTAAGGCTGGGCTGGACAGCGCCGCCAGTGCTCTCGACGTCCTGCTCCTAGCGGACATCACTGGCTCAGTTGTGTTAGAGCAGCGAAAATCAGGGTTTTGTCTCACAGCACCCTTGCACCTCTCGGATCTCCGTCGCAGCACCTCCTATGCGTTGCAAGTATCAATCGATCACGCTACCGCTGAATCGATCGATACTGCCGGGAAGGTGCCTCACGGAAATCCGCGAACGGCTACTCTAACACAGCCACAGTAGCTCTTGGCGAAGGGTCCGGCCGGAGCTTTACCACAACGCCACGTACTGCTGAAGAACGAAAACAGCGAGACCACACGGTGCAGGCACCTGAATCTCACTGTTACAAAAAAAAAAACAAGGAGGCACAGAGAACCAAACTGTTGTTGTTTGGTTTACCCTCGCCCGATTAGCAAGAGGCCCCCTCTTTTTTTTTGTTCGGCTCCCAAGTTAGGTTGTGGCCGGATTGGCAACACAAGTAGAGAGAGAGGGGGACCCTTGCAGGGCAACGGTACACACAAACAACAAACAAATTTATTAGCAAGAAGAAAAAAATAACAGACAAAGCAATGAATGGGCGCACACGCACCCGCGCCAGAGTCGAGAGTATATCAGAGAGATACAGCAAGGGTACAGTCTATAAAAAAATCGGCGGACTCTCGTTGGGTGCGTGTCGCGGCCGACTTCGTAGATCATCGGTTTTCCATAGACGTCTCAGCCTTACGGTATCATGCATCGTTGAATTTACTCAAGCTAAACGTGTTATTACCCTACAAATTCACCTATGGTCAAAACAGATTCCACGGATTTACCATGGATAATCTCAATGATGCATCCAGGCTCTGGTTTCATAGGATCTCAGGTTGTCGGTGCGACACCGACCGCGGCGCGCACGCGCGTGATCTCCCCGCGCGTCGAACGGGAGTCTGCCGATTTTTTTTTACACACTATCACACTATACAATTCAAATGACAACACGACTTATATATGTGAGATTTCCCGCGCAGTCGATTGGTCGTGGGTCACGTTATTGGAGATCACGGTTCCCCTGTTCGAACCTACTGAACTGTTTCTTAATGCGCTGGACACGAATATGATAACCGTTTTTTACAAGAACATCGATTTATTGGTTTCATTAATTCTAGCTATTTTTTCCAGGGGTCGAGGATTTGCCTGCTGGGGTTTCTCAATGCGCTGAACACGAATATGATAACCGTTTTGCACAGGAATATCGATCTATCGATTTTATTGATTTTTCTCTATTCTTGCCCATGGGGCGGTAACACATGTCTACTGAGGTTCGTCAATACGCTGCACACGAATATGACCATCCTGCACGAATTACCAATTTACTGATTCTATCGATTTTTTGGATTTTCGTTTGAGGACAGGCAAGGACATACGTACTGTGGTTTTCCAGTACGCTGAACACGAATACGATGACCGTTTGCTGTTTTTGCCCACGGGCCGGTAAAGACGTGTCTACTGGGATTTTTCACTTCGCTGAACGCAAATACGACAATCGTTCTGCACGATATATCAATTCACTGATGTCTTCTTTTCTTTTCCTGCTTCTGAAAAGGGGCAAAATGTGCCTACTGGATCAGTCGAACATGCTAAACAACTACGAATATGGCAGCTGTTTTCTACGAATTTGTCATCGAAATAACTTTACTGACGTTTCGCTTGAGGGGTTGCTTGAGGGGAAGGATTACTTGAGCATTGCTGATGTGCCCACCACCAAAATCATGGGCATTTGCTATGATTTTATCTGCATAGAAATTGTCCTCATCAGTGTGAGAAAGCTGGGGTACTAAAACACCCGAGCGAAGCCGGGTATGCCGCCGTCTAGTGTTTAAATAAAGAAATTCATTTCCAAAGAATTCGTTGTGAGTGTTGCAGAACTTTTTCACCAACACAGTATTTTATTCAGTCGGATAAACGCGCTCTAGCGGATATGTTGGTGTTTTAGTGAATCTGCTATCCAATAAAAACATATCTGCGGATATGCGAATCCACTCATTTCACTACAGGATATCTTTTCCCGGTTGTTTTCCACTTGATAACGATCCATGGTTTACTCCATCTTCACTTCATGTTGTCTCTCACCGAGACACCGCATTTGTGCCAACAAATGAACAGGTGGATGGATAAGTTATATTGAATAGCAAAATGGATAAAACCCAGTTGGAACGGGTATACACCCGCTGTATTTTCCCTCCCACAGTTAAATATACTAGATGCGGCTCCAGGAGTTCTGCCTGCTGTCTACTCTCTCACTGTGAGAGTTCCGCTTTATGTCTACTCCCCCACTTCCTACTGTGTAAAAATTCCTTTCCACAAAGTAGCCCTTTGCTAAAATAGCTGACTGTCGGGTCATTGCTCGGCAACATAGCTCTTCTGTAGCTGCGGGGAAGACTCCCTATAGCCCCTCACACCGTGCGCACCTTCTGCGTCCAACCGTCGGATCTGCCGTCGACAAACTTTCTCGGGTTCTTCCCAGAATTTCTTCATTTTTACATGCCAATTATTTGTGCTTTCGTTTGCATATGGTTTATGCTCAAACAATTTAGATAGTTTCTCGTGTCAAAGCCGCTTTTGCTGATGAATCGGTCCAAGACGACTGCGTCAGTGCCGTGCTGTTTCTTCTTGACCGTCGCACAGCGTTTAATCTACGTGAACGGCTAGGTGCCAAACTCGTTCTGACGATACTTTTTGGGGCAAGTGGCAGTTGTTTATGTACACTGTTGCATAATACCTGCCTGCATTATCAGTTCTAGTTTGATGTATTTTTAGAACCAGGAAGAAACTGCGCAGTTGGATCAAGGTGTTGAGGGAGTATGGATGGAGGGTCTACGAAAAGCCCCATTTTTCCCAAAGGTCGCATCTTGTACTGTGATCCAGTTGGCAAGAGCGGCATTGGACTCTGAAGGAGCCCAACTTGATTGCCTATTATCGGCCATCAAAGATCAAATTGACACGGAGAATATGCACCAAGTAATCGTTTTCTGCTGAAATGTGAGGCGGCTCGAAATTTATGAAAATAATGTTTTAAGCTATCGATACTGCTTGCCTCGTTGGTGGAAAAGTTTGGGAAGATATCAGCTGAAAAGGCTTTACCACTTTTGGACGTGTTCTTACGATATGTAGATGTTTGTACAAGGAATCCAGACACGTGGCCTGTTAAAGGATTTCCAGCGAACGCCAATGGCAGGCCTGTGCTTAAATACACGGTGGAAATGGGCAAGAACAAGGTGAGACTCATCTATTTATGTGTTGCTTTAGATTCGGCCAAATCTATCTTTTCATTTTTCTAGAGCTCATTTGAAAGGTTGGAAGTTTATTTATTCCTTTGCTTTGAGCAGTTCAACCGCTCAAAAATGCACCGTTATGTTCTTTCTTTTAACACATTCGCAACAATGCAGATTTTCCGCTCAGGGCCACTTTGGACCAAAGCGAGTTTCCTCTTGTTTTTCGCCAGAATTATGGGAATTAGGGCATATTCGACATGCTGATCACAAATATGCCAACTATTTTACTTGGTAGCACACTTCTGTTGTGTTACTGTATATGTACTGTTGAAACTGTAGAAAGACCTTTTTCTTTCAGAATTCAGCCAAAATTTGCACAGAAGGGTTATCTTACATGCTGATTTAGAATATGATATCCATCCATTCGCATCGTGTTACTGTGGGGTTACTGTAATGATAATCTATGAACTGTAGAAAAGGTTTTGCATCAGAATTTACCTGAAACTGGGATTATTTTACACTCTGATCTCAAATATGACATCTGTATATATAAAAGTGAAAGTTTGTATGTAAGTATGTGTGTGTATGTGTATATGTATATGTATATGTATATGTGTATGTGTATGTGTGTAATGAATAGAAATCGCGGAGAATGAACCGATCCTGACCAAATTTTGCATGCCCATCCTTCGCGGGCCGGCGGAGGTTATAGGCTACTTTGCACCTAGGGTTATCGATTGATTTATCGATTATATCGATTTTATTGATTTTTCGTCATTTTTACTCGGGGGTCGGTGAGGACATGTCTTCTGGGGTTCCTCAGTACGCTGAACACGAATATGACAACCATTTTGCACGAAATATTGATTTATTGATTTTATCGATTTTTTCCATTTTCGCTTGGGGACGGACAAGGACATGTCTACTGGGGTTTCTCAATACGCTGAACACGAATATGACAACCACTCTGCACGAAACATTGATCTATTGATTTTATCGATTTTTTCCCATTTTCGCTTGGGGACGGACAAGGACATGTCTACTGGGGTTTCTCAATACGCAGAACACAAATATGACAACCACTCTGCACGAAACATTGATCTATTGATTTTATCGATTTTTTCCCATTTTCGCTTGGGGACGGACAAGGACATGTCTACTGGGGTTTCTCAATACGCTGAACACGAATATGACAACCACTCTGCACGAAACATTGATCTATTGATTTTATCG